>CATIWR010283407.1:0-31076 GCA_949677035.1 Omphalea diandra
TTTAGTCCCTCTTCTTCACTCATAAAGCACTTCCATCCATCTCCTAATTCCTAGATACTCCTTATACTTTTAATTAAGCTCTAAAACACCATTATTTATGATATTATAATATGCACACAATATAAAACAATTTGCCATACAACTTTGCAAACACTACATATATGTTCAAGTGTCCCCAAATGCAATGGTGCTTCTAAATGATTATTTATCTAATGCATATGCTCATGTGATAATGCTAATGAATGTGGCTAAGGATGTTACATCCAATTCATTTCTTTTTCTATTATAATCATGCATTAGTGTTTCTTACATGTTTATGGCTGAGCCACATCATTTAAATTGAAAAAATTACAAAATTACAACTAGCACAACATTGCTCCATTTGACTTTTGCTTTGTTTCCTTGCATTGTTTAACTTATTCTTTGTGATTTGTATGATTTCAATTCTATTTTAACTTTAAAGTTAGAAAGAAAAGAACAAAAAATTAAAGAAGATGTCAAATTAAAAAATAGGTGTCAAAAAGAAAAATAAAGAAAAGGGAAAAAGCTAGAAATTGCATTAAACATTGTGTATAAGTTAAAGGAGCCGATTTTGAAAATTCAATTGGTATTCAGCCTAGCTCAATTTGCCATTGAAATTCAAATTGAAAACATCTTTGCAACTTATAAGTTCTTCCTTCTTCTTCAAAATTCAATTGGACTTATTTTTTCTAAACTTGTTTCTTTTTCCTATGTTTTAAGTCAATTCTAGTTTCTTTGTTTTCTATGGTTTATTTTTAGTTTGGAATTTGCTTACTTATTATTTATTTGAGCTTAATTTCACAAATAAGGAACTTAGTCCTTAAAGAACTTAAAGAAAAGAACCAAGAGAGGTAAAAGGCAAGAGTGTGTGAGATCATGAAAAGGTAATACTCTTGTGATGAGTCTTACCTTCGACAATCCAACATTCTCCAAATGCCTTGTATTACACGATTACTTCTTCATTTATTCATGATTCATGCATTTGTTTTCTATTTGTTTACTGATTTTGTGATGTTGGGATGTGTTACCATGGACGCTCGATGTATATTTAAGGACCTTAATTTTGGAAGTGTGGTAAGATACTTATTAGGAAATTTATTTGATTTTCTTTTATTTTGTTTCCCTCATTTGATTACTAACTTCTTATCTTCCATTGAGTTTAGATATCCTTGCTAGTGCTAGACCTTGAATGTGTTCTTGATCATCATCCTAGGTGTTTCTAGATGATTTTAGTTTGGATGAATGTATGAATGAATGAAAGATAATCCCACCATTTTGATATGTATCCCCCATCACTGCCTTGCATACTTTCTTGTTATGGTTGATGGCTTATTTAGATGAATGGGCCTAAGTGGATAAATTAGAAATTGATTAATAAAAGCAAAGTATAAAAATGAACCATTGATTGCACAAAGGTTGGATCCTTCTATTTGGGCAACTTGGTGGTGCCTAACCTCTTTTCCAAGTCGTACGAAACTCCTGAGCCCAATCTCTGATGAGGTGAAGATGAATTGGGTCATTTAAGACTTAGATAGGCTCAAAATTTGTCCTAACGAAAGTTAGGTGGCGACTTCATATTTCACCTAGAAATGGTTCGAATGTATTATCCGGCCTTGACCCCCCATTGACCCTAACTTTGGAAAAAGGGGCTTCTATCTTACGTAAGGCCTCAAGGATCCCCCATTTATCTAAATCAAATGCCATGAACAAGTGTTATTACAATGTAAGACCCTCTATCCTCTCGATCCCCTGATGATTGATAAAAAGTTAGAGTCATAAGCAAGATTTCACTCACTCGAGTGCAATCACAAAATTCAAGGTGTTCATAATGGTGACTCCATTAGAGAGTAACAAAGTTACTATATGAATCATTAGTTCATTTTTATGTTTTACCTTTATTAAGCAAGTTCTATTTGCATTCATGTAGCCTTTACACTTCATTGTGAGCACTAGACTGCCCTTTTGTTAACCGATAGGTTCTCCAAGCTTAAGACTTAAGCTCCATTCATGCTTAAAAGATGGTGAGGAGGATTCATCACTTACAAGCTAAACACCTTCATTTATGTCAAATAAGGGGTATACGATAATCATCCCTCAAGCTTGTGGGAGCCATATACTCCAACAACCCTTTTAACCACAAGTTGACATGTTGGAGCCTTAGAGCCATGGAATAAGTCCCTAAATGTTTGCATTTTAATCAAGTAGTGGCTTGAGATTAGGAGTTATGGGATTATGGACATATTTTAAGTGCATATTTTTATATTACTTAAAAAATTGCCTTGTTGAAGCCTAAAAAGAAGGATTTTTTTCTCTAAAAATGATGGCTAATTGATTAAGACAAATTAATAACATGTAATACACACAAATTAGTATATTTTTTTTTATATATTATGGGTCTTATAACTCATCCTAGTGCATAATTTTCATGCTCTTACCGTCAAGCCCTAAAACATACCCACTTTCTTTACCAAATCTTTCCCCTTTCAAATGAGCACTTAGTGCATGACCATGCTCTATCACTTTTAGTCTCATTATTAACTTTAGTTGGTCTGAGGGACCTCTAAATTCAATACCCTATCTTGGCATTTAAACTGACCACTTATCCTAGGAAAAGCCTCTAAACCTACGTGTATGAGAGAATAAGGTTGGAGGGTGATATGTTTACTCTTTCCCTATGTATCACTAGCATTCATATATACATTCCTTTATTGGCATTATAACATCATCATTAGATTTATTACTTTGAATTCTTAGAACTCATAAATAAAGCAAGACAACTCACAAGCATCATAGAACTTAGTCAAGATGGGAGAGTTGAAGCTCTAAGAACTCGAGGGATGGATTAAAGACATGATAAAGGTCGATGATGAATTGATGGTGTATCAGTAGATGGACATGAATATGAGAAAGATAGTCAAATAGATCTTGATGGATGGTTTGGCACTAGAAAAGCCAACTAATAGGGGAATGGAGTCACATGTCTAGAAACCTATAGAAGATGGGCCAAAATGGAAGATGGGAAGTACAAGACCTTTTACTAACATTAACCAACCATTGTCTGAAATTTTTGAGGAGCTAAAGAAGAAAGGGATGCTCAAACCACTTGATCCTAAGCCTTTGCCATATCTATTTCCTATTGTCTTTATGCCAAATGTTTTTTATAGTTTTCACCAAGCCTATGGTCATAACACCAACACATGCAAGCACCTCGAGCATGAAATCCAATATCTCATTGATTTTGGAAAGCTATCAAACTTTATGTTCCTGACTGATCACCCTAGCACTAAGTCTAAAATAAGTCTCAACTCCTCTTATGGTCAATTCTTGGTTGCTTGTAACGAGTTATTCATTGATACCTCCTTATGCCTAAAAGTGGAAAGAACACTCTCAGCCTATAAAGGGCAAACACTTATGCCAAACCTAGTCAAAAGAAGCTTAGGGGAAATCTTATTACAAAGAGTTTAGCTAGCATCTAAAAGAGAAAAGGAGCACACCTTGAGAAACCTCTACAACAAAAGCAATCACAGGCTCAATGTGAGAAAAATGAAGCAATTAATTACCAAGATCTCTTGGGGATTTTCTAAGCATGTCGAATCATTGTCCCAAAACTTGGAAAGACTTTGAAAGGAAAAAATTCTACATCCTCTAATGCCTAGGTCCCCACTAACTCTCTTGCCTAAGAACTACAGTGCCAATGCCTTTTATGATTTCTACCATGGTGCAAGTTATCATACATATGAGTGCCAAAGGCTTCGTCATGAAATCTAGGGCCTTATTGATTCAGGGGTGATACCCAACCTTATACAACTTGATAGCCACCTAAGCCAAAATCATAAGTAAGAGTTCATTCCTTCAAGCTAAGTTTTAGATGAGGTTTTGAAGGATTTTAAAGAAGTATTACTACTGCCTGTGCATCATACACTAAAACTCTCAAAGGATGAAGATGTGGCCATGACCATTCAAGAGGTACTAAAAGAAAACTTCAATGTAAAAGGCCCAATCAACATATAAGAGGGAATGGAACCTAAGAATAACTCATGACTTGGTCGACTTTTGTCTCAAGCATGGGAAAAGTCAAAAGAAGAAGAGTTTACACTACATGAGGAGCACAGGCTGGTCCAACATTCCTTACCTTAACTTAAAGATATAGCTCTCACCATACCACAAGATATTACATCAATCAGTGTTGGTGCTTAAAAAATAGTATCTAGGATCATATTTAGAGTGGAAAGTTTCCATGAATTTATATAATGGATAAATGATCATTTAGATATGTGAATTGGATAAGCATGATAATGACATTTGCACCATTGCATTTGGGACACTTGAACATATACGTAATGTTTGTATAGTTGCATGACAAATTATCTTATGTTGTATGCATGATATAACATCATAAATAATGGTGTTTTAAAGCTTATTTAAAAGTATAAGGAGCATACATGGATTAGGAGATGAATGGTGAAGATGAAAAAGTGAAGAAGAGGGATTAAAAGAGGAATATTGAACTTCCAACCAATGGCAGTGAGATGCCATGATTTTATCTTATTAGGGTAGGTATAATATTAAAATTTTTAACTTTTAGGATCAGATTGGATAGTAAAAAAGTGAGGAAGTGTAGAAACTAAAAATAAAGAAAGGAAGAAAGGAGGAAGAAGAAGAAGGAGATGGAGAAGAGAAAGCTAGCTCAGAGGAAACCCTAAGCTTTTCTAGTTTTGGAAAAAGAGGTAAGTGATTTTATCTTCTCCCAAAATGAATCCCTCTCTTATAACTTGTTAAACATGTATGATTAGGAAGAATTATGGAGTAATTTGAGGTAGAACTCATGTATGGAGGTTGAAGCTCGAATGAAATAAGAGCTGATTGTGTTGGTTTTATTGTTAGAGTAGAATTTGTACCCACGATTTCATAACCCTATAAGAGGAATTAGGAAAGTATAAAATATTAAAGTTGTAGCTTTATGAACCATCTAAATGCATGTAAAACAGTTTTGCTTAATTTGGTGTGTGTGAGAAGATTCCTTTATTAGGGCTAGTTCACAACCAATCAAAATCCCCTTAGTCTAGATGTTTTCATATATTTTAATGACCAAATGTTATGATTTAGTCAAAGTGCAAAACATGGAATTTGTAGGTTTATATTTGTTCTATGTATCTGTAAAGCATTTTTGCTTAATTTGTTAAGGGTCTATATCCGCTCTATGTACCTGTAAATCATTTTTACTTAATTTGTTGTGTGGAAAGAGATATGGCTCATCGATTGTGACTGACTGTAAACCTGATGAAGCCTTATCAGTCCTTTAATTCTATTTTCCAAGATTTTGATGGCTATGTAAATGGAATTTGATGATATGACGAACTTGAAAGTTGTATGTTTATGTCTGATATACATACCTGTAAAATATTTTTAACAAATTTATCAAGGTTGATGACATATTGCCCTTTCATCATGACTGATTGTCAATATATTGAAAACCTGCTTATCCTGAGATTGGTCATTTATTTTGTGATTTTACAGACTAAATTAGTCAATGAGTAAAATGTTAAAAATGTTTATTTACATATTTTGCAACTTTTGGTAATCCATTTTGCAATTGGATTTGTATAACTTGAGATAGACCTAAGACTGTAAGACCTACTTAGACTAAGATGACATTGAAACATGGCAGATTAAAAAATTCACAACATTTTCTATGTCTTATATTGACTTGAAATTTGACTACGTTGTATCATTATGTGTCTAGTTTATTTGAAAAAAACTAATTAAGTCATTTCAATAAGTATAGTAAAAGTTATTATAGTTATACTGTAGCAAGGTCCACCTGCCATATAAGGAAAATATGTATAAACACTAGGTTCACTTACATGGAACATGCCTATAGTTTCATACAAAGCATTCATAATCATTTTAACATAGTTATAACCATGTATGTACCAAATTTTAGGATTCCAACACATTGAGGAAGCCCAAGAGGGAGGACCAAACCTACCATAAAGGTTGGTCACATAAAAAGGTGATTAAAAGCTATAATTGGATTTTAATGTATATATGTGATGATTTTATCATATGGTCATGTTCTATTACATGTATATGTTATTGAATTGTTACATTTTACATGTGAATACAAGTCAAGTGATAATTATATGCTTGTAATGATTACTTGTGTTGGACTAGGTTGGTCAAACATAAGTCATAAGCCTATTTTGATCTTGACAATGGAGATTGGTTAGTTCTAATGTTTTGTTTAAGTGTTGTTTTGCAGTATATAAGTTAGTTTCTCATTGGAAGTTGGATGGAAAGCTTAGTTTCTCATTGGAAGTTGGATGGAAAGCTAAATCTCAAACTTTGAGGAAGACATCTAAACTCATGTTCATAAACTTGTAATTCACAACTATGATGTTGTAATAAGGATTGATGGAGTTAAGCTAGAAGAATTTGCGGACAAATTCATAACTATGATTTGGCTAAGGAAAACTTGATTAACTTACAGAAAGATTCACGTTGGTGTTCACATCCAAAGTCGTGACCATGAATTTCATAGCAAATAGGAGGGAACCAGGCTTGTAACCAAATCATGCCGAGTGTCCAAGGCAACCATTGAAATATTAAAAATTGCAAGGGTGAAACATTTGTTGTGATCGTGACTCAATAAATTATTGTCTCTTCACCAAATAGAAGAATTTGCAGTTTGTCAAGCCTAATGAGGAATTAAATTGTGATTGTGACTTTTGGTTTAATGGTTAAACCCAACAACTATATTTATTGAGTGACCAATGGGTGAAGGACAAGTGGACTCACCGTTAGACACAAAATGGGGTTCTCTACCGTGATTTCAGGTGTCCCAGCATAAATTGGAAAATCGTGGCTGCAAAACGCTAGTTATGACTGTGACTTTTGTCTAACAGACATTTAATGCAAAATCTAGCTAGCTTCCACTAGAGATTTAGGGATAGTTTGTGAATAAGTCTCTTTGGTGGATGTTGGCTATAAATACTCCACCCAATAATTATAAATGCAAGAGAATTTCATTTATTGTAACCAAACTCTTGCAAAATTACTATTTATTCTTCTTATTCTTATTGATTGTTTGGTGTTAGCATTAAACACATTTGTAATTGGGTTGAGAGTTAGCCTAGCTTCCAAAACTCTTGTAAAGGTTAAAGTGTGAGCCTCTTTAAAACACTTGGGTGATGTTTTATGTGAGCCTAAAAACACAAATTATAAGGGTTGTGTGTGAACAATAAAACACAAATTGTACAAACTAGGTGTGAGCTTGGAAACACCATTCTAGTTGAGTGAAATACCCAATTGTGAAGAATTCAGGAGTGGATGTAGGTTTTGTTAACACCATAACCATTATCAACATCTTATGTTTAATTTCTCTACTCCTTCTTATTCATTTAATCTCCTTACCCTTCCATCAAAATTTTTAATCTCCCACCAATTCAACCCTTCTTCTTGGTGCACTAAGGCCAATAAGTGGTATCAAAGCATCATCTCACTTCAAAGCTTAATTTCGTGAGAAAAGATCATGGTGTAATAAAGAATCCACACCTATCTCAAATCGTATTTTAATAAAGCAAACTTTCCTTATTTGAAGTATATGATGAAAATCTACTTGGATAATGATTTGGTAGATCTCTGAGACATTGTGGCTATAGAGTGGAAGCCACCTACTAATGGAAGTGAAGAATTTATCCTTAGAGAAGAGTGGGTTAAGTCTTATAGGAGGTCCAATGGAAGAAATAAGAAAGCTATGACAATCTTTCTAAGTTCTCTCTAAAATTGGAAGGGTCCAACATTATCTTACAGCTTATGGGATTTGGAAGGCCTTCGAAAGTACCATGAAGGCACCACTTTGGTGAAGTCTAGCAAGCTTGAAATGTATGTGACAGAATGAGAGCTATTTATGATGAAGGATAATGAAAGCATAATGAATATGATGAATAGGCTCCTTGCAATTGTCATAAACATGAAGAAGTTTGGCAAAATTCTCACTAATCATAAGGTAAACTAAAAAATTCTCAAGTCTTTACCTCTTGAAAAGTTTAGTGCTAAGGTTTGTAGTATCCAAAAGTCAAATTTAGAGATAGGGAAGTTGCCAACCGATGTTCTAATAGGCAAGTTTCTAACTCATAAGTTAGCCTTGAATAAGAATGAAGAAATAAAGAAGATCATAGAAAAAGGAGACAAAATAAAAAAACAAGAAAAAAGAACCTTGGCTCTCAAATCTTCATCCAAGGAAAAGAAAGTTGAAGTGGCCTTAAGTGAAGAGGAAAGTGACAAAGAGGAGGAGGATATGATCATGCTTTCGAGAAGAACAAAGGAGCTGATTATGAGAAGAAAAGAAAGAAGAAGCTTTAAGAAACCAACTCCAAACCCTAAGGAAAGGTTGGGTGATGTTACACGCTATGAATATGGCAAATAAGGCCACATCAAGTATGATTGCCTTAAATTGAAGAAGAAGAAGAAGAAAAGGGATTTGGAAAAGAGGAAAAACTTCAAAGCTACTTAGGATGACAGCTCAAGTGAAGAAGATAAAGAGGAGGAAATTGCTAACTTGTGTTTCATGGCACAAAATGACTCATCGAGTGAGGTAAGTTCTTCTCCTCATTCTTCTGGTGAATATGATGAGTTAGATGATGTAGATGATGAGATTTAGAAGTTCTCACTTTGAAATGTGACAAATGTAAGTCACAAATGAAATATTGCAAGCTCCAAATTATAGGATGAATTTAAATACTTAAATAGTCTTATAAGTGAATTGAGGACTTCAAATGAAGAACTCAAAAAATATGTTGGGAGGCTTTTAAAATCTTTTTCGTCCCTAACCTCCTTGAGAAAGGAAAATGACTCCTTAAAGGGTTAAGTGATTGAGCTTAAAAGTTCTATCTCTAAGTTCCATAAGGGAAATAAGTTCCTTGAGAAAGCAATAAACCACCATTGCCCAAATGTAAAGAAAAGGTGTAACAAAGCCCAAAGCCTATCCTTAAAAAGGCTAATCATACTTACATTTACAGTAAAAAGCACACCCAAACATATATATAAAATTTACTGCTACACCTATCCATTCATGCCCATGCTCGCATTCACATCATCATGATTTGATAAAATCCCCCACTTATACCAAGGCCATGCATAGGTGGAAGACTCATATGTCTAAACTCCAATGCCACTATTGGGTGAAGTTTGGTCACATCAACATTCATTGTTTCATTAGGAAGGCTCATCTCAAGTTAGAGGATCCTTCTAAGCCTAACCCTCTAAGACCTTGGGTACTAAAACAAAAAAGATTTATTTATGTTGTGTAGGATTATTTAGCAGCCACTAATGAAGTAAATGATTGGCATGTGGATAACGGATGCTCAAAGCACATGACAAGCAACAAGAAGCTATTCATGGCTATTGTCACATTTGGAAACAATGTCAAGGGTAAGGTAATTAGCATTGGCACCATTGGTAAGAATGGTTCTTCTCTTAGTAATGATGTTTTACTTATGGATGTCTTACAACACAATTTGTTTAGTGTAAGTCAATTATGTGATAAGGGTAATAATGTCACCTTTAACCCTAGAGAATATCGATTTACCACTTTGGTGGATAAAAAGGTAGTTTTCAAAGGTGAAAGGAAGGACAATACCTACCTAATTAACTTAGAAAATTTGGCTAACCAATCCCTTAAAGTGTCTTATGTCTCTTCGTAATGAAGCTTGGCTTTAGCATAGAAGACTTAGACATGCTAACATGGAGCTATTACAAAGGATATTAAAAGGAAAGCTACTAGAAGGTCTTCCTAAGTTAAAGTTCTCTAGAGATAAGACATGTGGTCCATACCAAATGGGAAAGCAACATCAATCTTCTTTCAATGTAATAAACATTGTATGTACATCTAGACCTTTTTAACTCATTCATATGGTCTTAATAGGACCTACAAGGAGTGATAGTTTAGGTGGACAACATTATACACTTGTCGAAGTTGATGACTACTACTATAGGTTTACTTGGTTGTCATTTTTAGCTCATAAGTATGATACTTTTAATGTTTTTAAAAGTTTTCCAAAAAGAGTTCAAAATGAAAAGGGTTACTTCATTTCCTTTATAAAAAGTGACCATGGAAAAGAATTTCAAAATGAATTTTTTAAATCTTATTGCTTAGTAAATGAGATTTTAATAACTACTCAACTCTTAGAACACCACAACAAAATGGTGTTGTTGAAAGGAAAAATAGGGCACTAGTGGAGATGGCTAGAACTACGCTCAATGAGTATTCATTGCCTAATTACTTTTGGGCCGAAGCTATCATACTTCGTGTTATATTACAAATAGAGTCTTCAAAAGACACTTTCTTAATAAAACCTCTTATATGAGCTTTAGAACGGTAGAAAGCTTAAGTTATCATACCTAAGAGCATTTGGATGCAAGTGCTATATCTTAAATACTAAGGATAATCTTAGAAAATTTGATTTAAAAACAAATGAAGCTATTTTCTTAGGTTATTCTAGTACCAACAAAGCCTATAGGGTTTTTAAAAAGAGTTTAATGGTTGTTGAAGAGTCCATAAATATTGTGTTTAATCAATATAATAAGCTTAATCTTGGGAAAGGTTCTATTGTTGATGATATTATAGGTGATTGTGAGAAATTAAAATTGGAGCCTACTACAAGAGGATTGGATAAAGATCATGATGAAAGCAAATCATCAAGAGAAGATAAGGAACCTCAACATGAATAAGTGGAAACACCAAACAAAGATCTTTCTACAGATTGGAGATTCTCCAAGCATCACCTAAGGGAACTATTCATTAGTGATACATCAAATGGTGTAAGTATTACATCTCAACTCAATACTTTAGATAGTAATCTTGCTTTTATTTCTCAATTTGAGCCAAAATCTATTGATGAGGCTTTTGATGTTAATTGGGTGACTGCTATGTAGGAGGAACTCAACCAATTTGAGAGAAAACAAAGCATGGGAACTTGTTACTAGGCCTAAGGAACACCATGTTGTTGGTTGTAAATGGGCATTTAGGAATAAGTTATATGAGCAAGGATTCATCACTAGAGACAAGGCTAGATTGGATGCTAGGGGTTACAACCAAGAATAAGACATTAACTATGATGAAACTTATGCCTTCGTAGCTAGATTAAGGGCCATTAGGATTCTTTTAGCATATGCATGTCACATGAATTTCAAACTTTTTGAAATGGATGTTAAAAGTGCATTTTTCAATGGTGTCATTGAGGAGGAAGTTTATATTGAACAACCTCCTAGTTTTGAATTTCATTTCTTTCCAAATTATGTTTTTAAAATTGAATAGAGCCTTGTATGGTTTGCAACAAGCTCCAAGAGTTCGGTATAAACAACTTAATTTTTTCTTTTGCAAAATGATTTTGAAAATGGGAAGGTTGACACAACTTTGTTTGTTAAAAGGCATAATCATGATATACTATGTTGATAATATCATCTTAGTGCTACTAATGAATCTATTTGTAAGGATTTTGCTAAGTGTATGACTAGGGAATTTGAAATGAGCATGATGGGAGAGGTCAAATTTTTCCTTGACTTGAAAATTAATCAAACTAAAGAAGGGATCTTCATCAACCAAGCCAAATACATAAAGGACATACTCAAGAAATTTAGCATGGAAGGATGCAAAGTAGCAAAGACACTAATGGGTGCTACCATCAAATTAGATAAGGATGAATCTAGTAAGTTGGTTGATGAGAAAAGATATTGAGGTATGATTAGTTCTCTACTCTATCTTATTACTTCTAGACCTGATATAATGTTTAGTATATGCATATTTGCTAGACTTCAATCTTGCCCTAAAGAATCTCATTTTAATACTGTTAACAGGATTTTTATATATTTACATGGCACATTGCATGTAAGTTTATGGTATCCTAGAGATTCATCATTTAGTCTAATAGGTTATCAAATGCAAATTATGCTGATAGTTTTCTACATGAAAAAAGCACTTCAGGAATATGCCAATGCATAAGAGAATGCTTAGTGTCGTGGTTTAGTAAGAAGTAAGTTTTGGTTGCCCTGTCCACTGCTAAAGTTGAATATGTAGCTTCGAGTTGTTATTGCACCTAAGTCCTTTTGATGAAACAACAGTTAAAAGATTATGGAAAAGTTGTTGATCACATTCCTATTAAATGTGACAACACTAATGCAATAAATCTTTCAGAGAATCTCATCCAACACTTTATGAGCAAACATATAGATATTAGGCATCATTTTCTTAGGCATCATACCCAAAGTGGTGATGTAGTGTTGGAATTTATTGTCACTAATCATTAACTTGTGGATATTTTTAGAAAACCTCTAAATGAAGAAAGGAAGAACTTCATTAAGACGGAGTTGGGAATGTTTGATGGGAGCTCCCTGAAGTGAAATTTGGATCTTATTAGAATATTCTTTGTGTGATGCATTATTCTTTGTTGATTGATTGCTATGTGTGATGTATGTATTGTCTATATCTTTAGATGTCTAATTTTTGTATGCAATTGTGTCTCTCTATGGTAATTTGCTTGAATTAAGCATCAACACATTGAATGGATCACAACCTAAAAAGTCAAATCTTATCTTTTCTAAGTCAAGCTTTTTGCCTTATAATTCGTGGTAGCTACTCCTTGATTCACGTTCGTGATTTATAAATACTTTTCAATCCATATATCAATCATCAATTTGCAATTAGTACTTTCATTCCCCATCATAAATTTATTCAAATTTTAAAAGTTTTGAACATTAACCATGCTGGTTCCTAAGGATTTTTTGTTTGTTACTCAGATATTTTACAATTAGCGACCACGACTTGTTGGTCGCAATAGTGAATTTGAGTAACTATCATGCATTTAACTGATTGGACTACTAATTTTTGAATTTTTGACCATTTGTTACCATTTTTACACCCTTTATTGGCCTATTTAAACCCTTGAAATAGTGTTTTAACGCGTATTAGTTAAAAACACTTCATCTCTTTTCATTCTTATTCCCAAATTCTTCTTCAAACTATCTTTCATCTACAATGGCCCCTAAGAAAGCCTCTAGAGCAGAGAAGGGAAAGGTAGTAGCTCAACCATCTAGTCCTTCTGATCATCACATTATGAAAGGGGTTACAAAGGAGGAAAAGGATCAGTACAAGGCAAACTCCTCCAAGATAATTGAATCAAAAAAATCCTTTCCATATTTCTTCTTGAGTCACTTGGGATTAAAGATGAGATCCATGCATATCTATCGAATTTATGGTGGAACGATTTCATTTTTCGTGACGAGCTAGGATATGAGGAGATAGTGCTGGAGTTTATGTGTACCTTGACTTTGAGTTAGAAAGCAGAATCACATGCAGAATAATATGGGTTAGTATTTCGAGCCTTTGGGGATCCTTTTTACATTACCTTTGAGCAACTTTCAAATATTTTTAACCTTTAAGTTGGGGATGACATTGCATTCATCATGTCCACCCTTGACATTATCTACTTTGAGTTTTTGTCTGAAATTTCTATCGAGACTAAACATGACTCCAAGACCATCATAGCTAAATACATTCGTAACCTACCCTTTTAGATGCTCCATCATATCATCACCTTCTTTGTTAATGCATGAGGTGATGGTAATAAGAAAGTATCACAAAAGGATATAGCTTTTCTCTTTTGTTTGATTAAGAACAAATCAATTCAAACTATCCGCTATCTTGTGGATCAATTAATCCACATAAGTATAAAACCCAATAGTCAGTTTCTTCTTCCCTCCCATGTTACTGCCATCTACTGCTATGTTGGTGCTATTTGTTAACACAAAAGGTGATGGTAATGAGAAAGTATCCCAAAAGGATCTAACTTTTCTCTTTTATTTGACCAAGAACAAATCAATTCAAGCTTGCTGTTATCTTGTGGATCAATTGATCCATATGAGTATAAAATCCAAGAGTCAATTTCTTCTTCCCTCCCATGTTACTGCCATCTATTGCTATGTTGGTGCTCTTAATGAGGAAAATGACCAATTCCTCACTTAGAAGCTTTTACCATCATAAAACTTTCTAGACTTGCCCTACTTCATTAATGCTAAAGCCATATACCCTGATTCATACACTTATACATTGGGTGCTTTTGGGGCAAAGAGATTAAACTTCCCAAGCCTCTAAAGGAAAAGGCTGGTTATCGAAGAAGGGGCTCAATCCATTCCACCTCCCTAACCTAAACCCAAAACAAAATCTCTCTTACCTATATCAATAAAAAGCTTGAGAAGATGATGAGGATGATAGGGAGAAGATTTCTCCTACTCTCCCACCTCTACAGTGATTTGGTGGATCTTCAAGAGAAAGTTAGTGCTACCCTTACCACCTCCCAAACTTTGAGGATTGGGAGGACACCTGAAGAAGTGGATAGTGAAGAGGTTGAGGAGGGTGATGAAGCTGAAGATGGTGGAGTAGATGAAGCAACAGATGATTGCGGAAATGATGCTAGTTCTTCGATTTTCTAGTTTGTTCTTAGCCTTCTAGATTTTTTTTGTTGTCTCTTTTATTTTTTTGTCTATGTAAAGATTATGATCCTATAGTTTCAAATAAATAAAAGCGTTGTTTTTATCTTTTACAAATTGATTGATATATTTGTTATATGATTGCTCTTATTTAATTCTTATACTTATTTGATTGATTGATCCATACTTATTTGATCTTATACTTTTTTATTCCATCTCAATTTATGCACTTCATTCAATCTTTAAACTTTACCCTCTTTTTTATCTTGCCAAAGGGAGAGAGAATAGTAATGTGTATAAGGGGAAGCATAAGTTGGAGGGGAGACATAGCAATAAGAGAATTCCTTTTTCAAACTTAAAGGAAACATAAGTTAAGGGGGAGACATAGCAATAGGAACATTCCTTTTTCAAACTTACAATTCATTGATTATTTGATCAACAAGTTTTTTTTTTTAAAAAAAAATCATTAACCATCCCAACATCACACTTATGCAATTCATTTTCTTTAGGTAAAAACAATCTAAGTTGTTAAAATCAAAAAGGGGGAGATTGTTAGACTAAGTTGGTCAAACCTAAGTCTTAAGCCTATTTTGATCTTAACAATGGAGATTGATTAGTTCTAATGTTTTGTTTAAGCATTGTTTTATAGTATATAAATTAGTTTCTTATTGAAAGTTGAATGAAAAGCTAAATCTCTAACTTTGAGGAAGACAAATTTAGGGCCACGAACTATAATTCGCGATCGCAACCTTTAATAAGGATGGATGGAGTAAGGCCAGAAGAACTAGCAGACAAATTCACAGTCACAATTCAACCAAGGAAAGCTTGATTGACTTACATAGAGATTAGTGATGGAGTTCACGTCCGAAGTCATGAGCGCTTATTTCATAACAAATAGGAGGGAACCACGTCTACAACCAAATCACGCTAAATGTCCAAGGCAATCATTAAAATATCAAAAATCTTTAGGGTGAAACATTTGTCATAATCACAACTTAAGAAAGTGTTGTCTCCTTATAAAATAGAAGAATTTTTGGTATTTGTTGCACCCAAGAAGGAGTTAAATCACTACCGTGACTTTTGGTTTGATGGTCAAACACAGTGACTATATTTATTAAGTGACCAATGGGTAAAGACACGTGGACTAGCCGTTAGACATAAAATGATATTCTCTGCCACGATTTTGGGCTTCTCAACATAAATTAGAAAATCACGACCACAAAATGGTTGTCATAATCACAACTTCTATCTGACAGACATTTAATGCAAAATCTGCCTAGCTTCTTTTAGAGATTTTGGGATAGTTTATGAGTAACATCTCTTTGGTGGTTGTTGGTTATAAATACTTCACCAAACATATGTAAATACAAGAGAATTTCATTTATTGTAACCAAACTCTAGCAAAATTGCTACTCATTCTTCTTATTATTATTGATTATTTGGTGTTAGCATTAAACACCTTTGTAATTAGATTAAGATTTATCCTAGCTTCCAAAACTCTTGTAAAGGAAAAAGTGTAAGCTTGTCCAAAACACTTGGGTGAGGTTTTGTGTGAGCCTAAAAACACTAATTGTAAGGGTTGTCTGAGAGCTATAAGACACAAATTGTACAAGTTAAGTATGAGCTTAGAAACACCATTCTAGCTGAGTGAAATACCCAATTGTGAAGAATTGGGGAGTGGATGTAGTGTTTGTTAACACCCAAACCACTATAAACATCTTGTGTTCAATTTCTCTATTCATTCTTATTCATCTAATCTCTTTATCCTTCCTTCAAAGTTGTTAATCTCCTACCAATTCAACCATCCTTTTTGGTGCATTGAGGCTAATAACTTGGTATACCATTGTGAATGAACACTTGTATATGGAACTAAAAGGATATTGTGACCAGCTTGTCAAGCACTTGCAAATCACTTGGAGAAGGGACCAATATGCCTTGTTGGCACATGTTATTGATCAAATGATTCACTTGTTATATGTTGGCCAGCAAAATCAAATGTCACTTGAATCACATGCATTCCTGAGAGTAGTGTTTGCATTGCAAGGTCACGACAAAAATCAATCTATTGCATTTGCATTTGCATAGTCAATTATTATGCTTGTAATGTATCCTGATGATATTTGATTGTTGGTTGTGCCAGAATAATCTGATTATTGTCTTTATTCATTGAGTCGTGACTCACTAAATCGCAATTATGTTTTTCAGACACTGAAGCATATGGTTTGGATACTTTAGAGCATAGTGTTTTGCATATACACATATGGAACACATATTGTCGACTAAATTCCAACCCTCTCTCCTTATGTCATGTACACATATCTAGATAGGAATCGGTTTATGGTCAGTAGCCTTAAACATTAGTTAACATATGTGTACATTAAGTATATGTTAGATTGAGTATGTATGAAGAATCAACCATTATGCATATGTATTTTTGGATATGAAGGCCATGATTTGCAAATGAGAATGGATGTTATAGTTTTTGTCATCAGAATAGAGATAGGTTCCATAGAGACATACATATGAACTTGACATGACTTTTGCACTATTATGCATTATCATATGACATAGTCTTATATGTCTATATGGCATTAGTAGAGGGTAGTCATGGTAGTACCCATGGCTCACCAAGGAGAAAGGGGTCAGCCGATTTGCATTCCATAGAAGCATCATGCCAACCATTAGGAGATTAACTTGCTAACAAAGTTAGATTTCCTACACATTCTCATGACAACACATATCTTATAGGCAACCATAACATAAAATTGGTGAACCAACATGTAGGGTCTAGAAAATCAAAGCGAAGGAAGGTGTGACAAATTAAGAAAACAAGGTTTAGTTGACTTTAATGGTACTATAGATCCATCAGTGGTATAAACATGGCTAAAAAGAGCATAGAGAGTTTCTAATTTGATGAAATGTACACCAGATGAAAGGTTTGATTATGCAGTGTCACAATTAAAGGGGATGTATAGGATTGATGGGAAACCATTCCAAGTAGTGATGTCCAGCCTCCAGTGCTTACATGGGATGATTTTCTTTATGAGTTCAACAACAATTACATGCCAGAAGTGTATAAAGATGATAAAAAAAGGAAAAATTTGAACCTAAAATAGGAGGTGATGACTATAGTTGAGTATGAGGTAAAATTTAATCAATTATCTCATTATGCATCCTTCATGGTGGCCACTAATAAAGACAAATGTCAAATGTTTGAATAGGGACTGAGATATGAGATTAAAAGTAAGATCACAACTATAGATCTTGAAAGTTATACCAAACTAAAAGCTACTACGATCAGAGTGAAAAGATTAGAAAAAGAAATTATAAAGCAACGAGTAAAAAGTGTCTATTGAGTTTGTGGGATATTTTAACAAAAAGAAAAGTAGACGTGGAGATTATATGCCATTATAGTCCAGTACTAAGGATGGTTACTCTAGCTATAGGGGCATGAGATTAGGAGTTTTATCGTATGCAAGTAGAGGTCAAGGCCAAGTTGTGCAACCCTCATGTGCACATTGTGATAGGTAGCATATAGGTGAATGCAGAAAATTGACTAGTGGGTGCTACTTTTATGGTCTTTTGATTATATGTTTAGAGATTGTCTAGAAAGATCCAGAATGTCAGAGGGAGGTAGAGGAACAACTACATCAAAGTCCACAATTGAAGTTTCAAAAGCAAGTAGAGTTAGAGTATCATTTGGTTGGGGCAGGGGTTGAGGCAGATCAACCACAGTTGGCCAAAGTATGATAAGGTATGAGTATATTAAAAGGTCTAAGTTTTAAACCCCTGACATAAGACAGAGTGTTTGTCATGACTAGACAAAAAGCTATTACTGATTTAGAAGTTACCACTAGTAAACTTTTTCTCCATGATTTAGAAGTTGATGTACTAATTGATCCTAGCACCACACATTCATTCATTTCATTGAACATGGCATCACAATTGTGTAGTAAGCATTAACTTTTAGGTTTTAATTTATATGTTAATACTCCTTTGAGAGATATGATGATTATGGATAAGGTGTGTCGTGATTGTGTGATTCACATTGATGGCATTGACTTAAATGTTGATAGAGTACTGTTGCCACTCCGTGAATTTGATGTGATACTGTACATGGACTGGCTATTTAAATATCATGCAATAGTGAATTGTTTTACCAAGGAAGTTATTATGAAATCACCAAATCATATAAGTGTTGTGTTTCAAAGGGAAAGGCAAATTGTACTTGTGTGTCTAGTTTCTGCTATCAAGGCTTTTTACATGATTCAAAGTGGTTGTGAGGCTTATTTGCCACATGCGGTAGACACAAGGTTCATAAATGAATTACTTGAGAATATTCTTATGGTAAATATGTTTACAGATGTGTTTCTAGCTGACTTACTTGGTTTGCCACCTAATAGGGAGATAGAATTCACAATTGAGTTAGTTCGAGGAACAATACTAATATCCATTCCACCTTATATGATGGCTTCAGCTAAGTTGAGAGAATTAAAGATCTAATTACAGAAACTACTTGAAAAGAGATTCATCAGAACTAGTGTGTCACCTTGGGGTGCCCCAATATTATTTGTTAAAAAGAAAGATGGCATAAGGATGTTGTGTATTGATTATAGGCACTTGAATTAGGTTACTATGAAGAACAAATATCCTTTACCCAGGATAGATGATTTGTTTAACTAGTTACAAAGAGCACATGTGTTTTTTAAAATTGACCTAAAGTCAGGATATTATTAGTTCAAAAATCAAAACCTGATGCACTAAAGATAGCTTTTTAAACCATATATGGGTATTGTGCTTTTTTAGTGATGCCATTTGGTTTGACTAATGCACCAACAACATTTATAGGTCTTATAAACAAAGTGTTTCAGCCTTACTTAGATAAATTTGCAATAATTGATAACATACTAGTGTATTCAAGGAGCAAAGAGGATCATGAACAACATTTAAGAATTGTGTTGCAACTTTTAAGAGAAAAATAACTATTTGCTAAATTAAACAAGCATGGGTTATGGATTGGCCATGTGGTATTTTTAGGACATATAGTTTCTAAAAAGGGCATAAAGGTGGATCCAAATAAAATTGAAGCAATAATAAAAAGGGAAACCCAAAGAGTGTTGCAGAGTTTGAAGTTTCATAGGACTAGCTGGGTATTATCATCAATTTGTTGAAGAGTTTTCACTTATAGCTGCTCCTTTGTCTAAGTTACTTTGGAAAAATACAATATTTCAGTGGTCTAAAGTATGTCAAAAGAGTTTTGATGAATTAAAAGATAGATTGACATATGCTCCAGTATTAACTGTTACTATAAATAATGGAGGATTTGTAGTTTATATTGATGCCTCTCATCAAGCTTAAGGATGTGTTTTAATGTAGCATGGTAAGGTAAGTGCATATGCATCTAAAGAACTGAAGCCTTATGAATTATCTTACCTGGTACATGCCTTAGAACTTGTTATTGTGTTTGCTTTGAAAATATGGAGACATTACTTTTACAGAGAAACTTTTCAGATATTTATAGATTATAAGAGCTTGAAGTATTTGATGAGCCAAAAAGAATTAAACATGAGACAGACATGGCAGTTAGAACTGCTAAAATATTATGATTGCGCTTTTGAGTATGGTTGTTAATGCTTTGAGCATGAAATCAAGAAGTGGTATAGCTAATCTACATGCATTTCCATTATCTTATTTAGTTCAATTATGAGTTATGAATGTGGTCCTAAACATACAAAAGAATGGAGTATTGATTGCTACTTTTCAAATGAGACCAATGATGCATGATCAATTAAAGAACTGTAGGGCAAGGAACCAAAGTTACATAGAATGATTGAAATGGCAAAATACGGGAGACATGGTGATTTTGATATTCAAAATGATGCCTTGGTGTTAGGTTCTCATATTTGTAGGCCTAATGTTGATAACTTGCATAAAGAAATCCTAAAAGAAGCACATAATGCATTATATGCCATGTATCTAGGAATGACAAAAATGTATAATACCCTGCGATCGCATTTTTGGTGGCCTAAAATGAAGAAAGATGTAGCAGCCTATGTTTCAACATGTTTGACTTATCAACATATTAAAATAGAACATCAAGCACTAACTAGAAAAATTGAAGTCATTGACGATTTTAATGTGGAAATGGGAAAGAATAAACATGGACTTTGTATATGGGTTATCGATAACTTTGAAGAACAATAATGGTATATGGGTGATCATTGATAGACTAAGTCAACTCACTTTCGCCCATTTGATGGGGTAGTTCACTTGAGCACTTAGCCAAGAAATATGTGGATGAAATTGTCAGATTACATGGCATTCCAGTGTATGTTGTATCATATAGAGATCCACAATTTACATCTTGATTTTGGGTCAGTTTGCAATAGGCTTTAGGTATCAAGTTGAGTTTCAGTACTGCTTTTCATCTTTAGATAGATGGGCAATCAAAAAGGATAATTAAGACACTTGAAGACATGCTTCGAGCTTATGTGATAAAGTTCAAAGGTACATAGGATGAATATATTGCCTTGATTGAATTTTCTTATAATAATCATTACTATAGCAGTATACAGATGGAACCATATAAAGCACTATATGGAAGAAAATGTTGAAGTTAAATCTATAAGGATAAAAAAGGGATGCTTGTTTTATAAAGGCCAAAACTAGTGAAAGACAATGTGGATAAGGTGAAGGTAATCAAAAGCAAACTTAAAGCAGCACAAGATAGGCAAAAGAGTTTTGTAGACCAACACAAAAGAGAAATGGAATATAAAGTGGTAGACAAAGTGTTTCTTCAATTTTTGCCATGGAAAGGAACAATTTGATTTGGCAAGAAAGGAAAATTGAGTCCTCGATACATAGACCATATGAGATCCTAAAAATAATCAGTCCATTAGTTTATAGGCCAGCGCTACCACTAGAGATAGCTCAGATTGATGATGTATCCCATCTGAGTATTCTCAAAAAGTATTGGTTTGATCCTACACATATACTTAGGGATCCAATAATAATAATTGTAGATAATGTAAGTTACATTGAATAACTAGTGAAAATCATTGGTTATAAGACCAAACAGTTATGAAATTGAGAAATCCCTTTGGTTAAGGTGTTATGGAGAAATCACTCATAAGAAGAGGCTACATAGGAAACCAAAGAGAACATTAAATGAAAATACCCACATTTGTTTACAGGTATTGAATTTTGAGGACAAAATTATTCATAAGAAGGGAACAGATGTAACATCCATATCCATATTAATTGGCATTCTTCTACTAACATATTCATTGCATAAATGATTTGCAATCCCACGTGAATATATGCAATGATAAATGATCATTTAGATATGTGAATTGGATAAGCACAATGATGACACTTGCACCATTGCATTTGGGACACTTGAACATACATGTATAATTGAAGGGCAATTTATCTTATGTTGTGTGCATAATATAGCATCATAAATAATGGTGTTTTAGAACTAATTTAAAAGTATAAGGAGCATATATGGATTAGGAGATGAATGAAGGTGGTGAAAGAGTGAAGAGAAGGGACAAATTGAGGAATATTAAACTTCCAACCAATGGTAGTGAGACACCATAATTTTTTCTTATTAGAGTAGGTATACAAATTAAAATTTTCATCTTTTAGAATCAAATTGGACAGTAAAAAATGTAAAGAAGTGTAGAAAATAGAAAGAAAGAAAGGAAGAAAGGAGGAAGAAGAAGAAGAAGAAGAAGAAGAAGAAGAAGCGGGAGAAGAGTGAGCGAGCTTTGAGGAAACCCTAAACTTTTCTAGTTCTGGCAAAAAAGGTAACGATACGAACAAGGTTGGATTGATACTTGCCCATATGCTAAAGAATAGTTACCCAAAATTTATCAAACCAAGTATTGGAATTTTGATCTTCAAATCCCAACTAGCTTGAAACTTATTTCTAGCAACTTAAGTTATATAAAGCTTCAAGGTTGTGTTAACTTAAACCTTAAATCAACCAAGCCAATTTAAGATCATAATTAACAAGTTTGTAAAATAATTAAGCCTTTACTCAATAATCTCACCAACTCCACTCAAGAACTTAAGAAAAGAATTTAATTTCATAAGCAAACTTGCTAATAATATTATTATTGATTGAATGAATTCCCTCTCGATAGAATATGAGGGCTATTTATAGCCTTACAATGATTAATCCAAAACTAATTAGGATTTAGTTTACATTCCCTAATAGAATTCAATATTTCCTAATGTAATAAGAAAAAAAATAATCTTAAACTAAATAGGAGAACTAAAGAAACATTATGATTGGTCAATAAGTTTAGACCAAGATACTTTCCTAACTAAAGAACAACTCTTCCTAATTAGAAAAGGATGAGGATTTATCCTAACGAGGAAATCCTAATGGCATTAGAAAACATTGCCAATTAAGGAAATCTTATAAGAATCTTTGACTTTAGGGCTTATTTCCATGCTTACACAATTTGGGCTTTTTGTTACACATATTGGGCTTCTTGTTAGATGCCTTGGCAAAAGTAGATTGAGCTTTGGTGCTCTCCAAAACTTGGGCTCCATTGTATTAAGTTAAATGCTCCATTTGAAGAGTTTAAGCTCCTATCATCTTTTAATTGGGCTTCACGCATCCTTTGCTTTTTTTGGGCTAATCCAAATGTAACTCCTTATTGCATGAATGCTCTAATTGCCTCTTTAAACTTTTTTAGCCTTCCCTTTGTGATTAGGTCTTGAAGTTGAAATGGATCATTTGCTAACTTGCCTTTGCTATTTGATTCATTCCCTTCTTCCTCAAACGGATTTGTCGTCGAATCAACACCTTCATAAAAATCAAAAAGAGATAACATTATAATCACTAGGCAAGTTTAACTTGTAAGCATTATCATTAACTCTTTCTAAAACTTGAAAAGGTCTATCTCCCATTGGGTCTAGCTTACTTTTCATAAGGTTAGGAAACCTTTCTTTCCTAAAGTGTATCCAAACCCAATCATCTAGTTCAAATACCACTTTAACTCTACCCCTATTTGCATTTTTAGCAACTTGTTCATTCCTTTTTTCAATATTCAAACGTACCTTCTCATGTAATTGTTTAACAAATTTAGATTGCTTTTTACCTTTCATATCAACTTGCAAATTAGAAGGAATAGGGGATAAATCTAAAGGACTCAATGGTATAAATCCATAAATAATCTCAAAAGGGCAATAATGTGTAGAAGAATGTACACTTCTATTTTGTGCTAATTCTATATGTGTTAAACATTCCTCCCAAGAATTCAAATTCTTTTTTATTAAAACTCTCAAAAGCTGCCTTAGAGTGTAACAACCATTTTCATTACAAAACTTATAGCATTCATGTCCAAAATACATATGCATAGAGGTTTTATTCATCATACATACACAATCAAACATGCATTTAATGTACATATATGTTAACTAATGTCAAGACTAGTGACCCTAACTAGTTCTTATCTAAATGTATGTACATGACACAAGGAGAGAGAGAGAGTTGGAATTCAACCAACGACCTGTGATCCATGTGTCTCAATGCAAAACTCTACGCATCAAAGTGTCTAATCCCTATTTTTCAGTATCTAAAAAATATAATTACGATTTGGTGAGTCGCGACTCAATGAATAAAAATAATAATCAGATTCTTATGTCAAAACCAACAATCAAATATCATCAGGATACATTACAAGTATAACATTTGACTATGCACGTGCAAAGTGCAATAGATTAATTTTTATCATGACCATGCAAGGCAACACTGCTCCTGGGAATTCATGTGATTCAAGTGACATTTGATTTTGCTGGCCAACATATAACAAGTGATTCATTTGATCAATAACATGTGCCAATGGGACCTATTGGTCCATTTTCCACGTGATTTGCAAGTGTTTCATAAGTCGGTCACAACACCGTTTTAGTTCCATGTGTAAGTGCTCATTCACAAATTGTATACCAAGTAAGCATTAAAAGCATATGATTCTCACTTGATTGTATTCACATGTAAAATGTAACAATTCAATCATATATATATGTAATAGAATATAATCATATCATAAAATTATCACACACTCACACACACACATTGAATCTAATTATGGTTTTTGCTCACCTTTTGATGTGACCAACCTTTATGATAGGTTTGGTTCTCTCTCTAAAGCTTCCTCAAAGTTTTTAGATCCTAACATTTGATACATACATGGTTATAAGTATGTCAAAATGATTATGAATGTTTGGTATGCAATTATGGCATGATTCATGCAAGTGGACCTAGTGTTTATGCATATTCTCCTTATATGGCAGCCTAAGCTTGCTACACTCTCAAAAAAATAACTCTAGATATACTTATCCAAATGACTTGATTCTTTTTTCTAAACTAACTAGACATATAATGATACAACATATTCAAATTTTAGGCCAACATCAGACACAAAGAAAAATGTGGTGAATTTTTAAATTTTGCCCTGTTATAATGTCATCTCAGTCTGAGTATGTCTTACATTCTTAGGTATATCTCAAATTGTACAAATCCAATTGCAATAATAATCTACCATCATTTACAAAAGCAT
Source organism: Omphalea diandra (assembly GCA_949677035.1). Taxonomy (NCBI): domain Eukaryota; kingdom Viridiplantae; phylum Streptophyta; class Magnoliopsida; order Malpighiales; family Euphorbiaceae; genus Omphalea; species Omphalea diandra. The sequence goes on from CATIWR010283407.1 coordinate 25,083, forward strand.
ATAAAGAAACATTTTTAATGTTTTACTCATTGTCTAATTTAGTATGTAAGGTCACTAAAACAAATGACCAATCTCAGGGTGAGCAGGTTTGTAACATATTGGCAAATAGTCGTGATGAAGGGACAATATCTCAACAACTATGTTGGATTTGGCAAAAATATTTCACAAGTATGTATGTTAGACATAAATATACAACTTTAAAGTTTGTACCATCATCATATTCAGAATCTATGGCCAACAAATTCTTGGAAAACAAAATTAAAAGAAAGGTGGGGTTTCATCCTAGTATAGGGTCAGTTCCAATCAATGAGCCATATCTCTTTCCACACAACAAATCAATCCACAATGTTTTACAGGTGTTTAGACGGGATATAACCCTACAAATTTAATTTTTGAACTTTATCAAAATCAGAACATAAGGCCATCAAAATATAAGAAAAAAGAAAGACTGAGGTTATTTTGGTGGGTTGTGAACCAGCCCTAATGAAAGAGCCATAACTCCTCACACATACAAAATCAAGCAAAATTGCTTCATATTAATTTATATGGTATATAAAGCTACAACTTTCATATTTTGCACTTTCCCTAATTCCTCTTCTAGGATTATGAAATCATGGATACAAAATCCTGCTCTAATAGCAAATTCCAACACAATCAGCTCTTGTTCTCTTGAATTTCAACTTTCATCCAAGAGCTCTACCTCAATTACTCCATAATTTTCACTAACCATGCATGGTTAACATGTCATGAGAGGTTAATTTCATTTGAGAAGAAGATAAATTAACTTACATATAGTCCCAGAATTAGAAAACCTTAGGACTCTTTCCTAGGTAGCTCATACTTCTTCCTTTCCTTCTTCTTCTTCTTCTTCCTTTCTTTCTTTCTTCCTTAGCTCTCTCTTTCTTCTGCTATACCTCATGTCTAACCCCTTAATTATGATCCTAAAGGGTAAAAAATTCCACTTATAAGCCTATTGCAATAAGAGAAAATCATGGTGTTGCATTCCTATTGGTTGAAAGTTCACTTTCCTATTTTAGTCCCTCTTCTTCACTCCTTAAGCACCTCCATCCATTTCCTAATTCCTAGATGCTCCTTACACTTTAAAATAAGCTTTATAATGTTACAACAAGCACACAACATAAAACAATTTGTCATGCAACTATACAAACACTATATATATGTTCAAGTGTCCCAAATGCAATGGTGCATGTGTCATTGTTGTGCTTATCCAATTCACATATCTAAATGATCATTTTATCCAATGCATATGTTCATGTGGGATTTCATATCATTTATGCAATGAATATGTTCATGTGATAATGCCAATGAATGTGGATAGGGATGTTACATAGAGTCCTATTTACAACCTCAATTTGACCATCAATTTATGGATGACATGAAGTAGAAAATAACAACTTAGTCCCTAATTTTCCCCATAATGTTTTCTAAAAGAAACTCAAAAATTTGGTATCCCTATCATTAACAATAGTTTTAGGCATACCTTGTAACCTCACAATCTTTTTGAAAAACAAATTAGTTATGCTAATGGCATCATCAGATTTGTGGCATGCATTCAAATGTGCCATTTTAGAAAATCTATCAACAACCACAAAAATAGAATTATTACCACATTTTGACTTAGGTAACTTCGAAACAAAGTCCATAGATATATCAACCCAAGGGGAATTAGGAATGGGTAAAGACATATAAAGACCATGCGATTTTGATTTAGATCCATATATTGTTTGCATGCAATACAAAGTTTGTTATCTTTAAACAAGTAGCCATTATGCCTAGATAATCTATTAAAAACACCCTTTTCACAATTTGAAAAGAAATCACAAAAATCTAAATCTCTAGCATACAATTATTTGATATACTCAAAACCAAGTAATTTAACATCAAGAATAGAAAAAAGAGTATACCATCAAGATAATGCATCAACCACTATATTTTCTTACCTTGTTTACATCTTATGACATATGGAAAAGACTCAATAAATTCACTCCACTTAACATGTCTTTTGTTCAATTTCTGTTGTCCTTTAATGTATTGCAAAGCCCTAACCAAATCATACATCTTTTTAACATAAGTTGGATATTTCAATGAAAGTCCATTAGGTTTTTTACTAAAGTAAGCTATAGGCCTTCCTTCTTGCATTAAAATAGCTCAAATACCTAAACTTGAGGTATCACATTCAATTTCAAAAGTATTAGTAAAGTTAGGCAAAACTAATAAAGGTGCACTAGTTTATTTTTTAGATTTTAATAAGTCAAAAGCATTTTATTGTCCTTCATCCCATTTAAAACCAATAATCTTTTTGATAATTTTAGTTAAGGGAGCCGCAATAATGCTAAAATCCTTTACAAACCTCATGTAAAAACTTGCTAAATCATGAAAAGACCTTACCTCACTTACACTAGATGGAATCAAATGTGCCTTTATGACACTTACCTTTTCTTCATCAACTTCTATTCTATCTTTGCTAATAACAAAACCTAGAAAAATAAGATTAGAAGTTCAAAAAGAACACTTTTTAAAGTTAATGTACAACTTTTGTTTTCACAAAACTTCAAAAACTAACCTTACATGCACAAAATGTTATTTTAAAGACTTAGAATAGATAAAAATGTCATCAAAATAAACAACTACAAATCTTCCTAAGTATGAACGCAAGATATGATTCATCAATCTCATGAAAGTGCTAGGGGCATTAGTTAACCTAAAAGGCATAACTAACCATTCGTATAATCCATATTTAATTTTAAAAGTTGTTTTCCATTCATCCCCTTCATGCATTCTAATTTGATGATAACCACTTTTCAAATAAATTTTAGAAAACATGCATACACCACGTAATTCATCTAACATGTCATCTAACCGAGGAATTGGATGTTTATACTTAATGGTTATCTTATTGTTGGCCTTAAAATCAACACACATGTGCCAAGATCCATCCTTTTTAGGTACTAATAAAACAGGAACATCACAAGGACTCATACTTTCCCTTACTAAGCCTTTTTCCATTAGCTCTTCTACTTGCCTTTGAAGCTCCTTTGTCTCCTCATAGTTGCTTTTATGGGCTAGCCTATTTGGAATTTAAGAGCCTTGAATGAAATCAATTTGGTGCTCAATTCCTCTTAAGGGTGGCAATCCTTTGGGCACATCCTTGGGAAACAAATTTGAAAAGTTATGTAACAAGGAAACAAAACCACTAGGAAGAATATTGGTTAGATCATCATTAAAAGAAAAACACGTTAGTTTCACATCTTTATACAAAAACATAGCCATGGGTGTCTTGGCTAGCAAAGCTTTCCTCACATCCTTCTCTTTTTGCAAATATAGTTTTTTTCACACTCTCTCCTTTTGCATGCCCCTCACTTTTTTATGGGCATTCCCTCTTTGCTCTACTTTTTCCCCTTTAATCTCATGCTCCTCTTTAGTTTTCTCATTATTCTCCTTTTGCCACATTACTTGTTCTTTTTCTTGATTGAATGTGTTTTCTCTCTCTCATTACTTTTTGGTCCTCAAAAATTTATTGGGGTGTTAAAGAATACAAAACAATTTGCTTGCCCCTAAAATCAAACTCATAGATATTAGATAACCCATAATGTTTGGCTGGCCTATCAAATTGTCATGGTCGACCCAAAAGTACATGCCTAGCTTGCATAGGAATAACATCACAAAGCACCTCATCCTTATATCTACCAACAGAAAACGATATCAAAACTTGTTTAGTGACTTTTACTTCTCCACTATCATTTAACCATTGCAAGTTATAAGGTTTAGGATGTTTCATGGTTGGTAAATTTAGTCTTTCAACAACATAAGTACTAGTCGCATTAGTGTAACTACCACAATCAATAGTAGTAAGACATAAATTACCATTTATCCTATACTTAGAATGAAAAATATTTTCCCTTTGAATTTGATCACCCTTAACTTGCACACTTAAAGAACACCTAGCCACAATAATATTCTTACTAGTTACCTCATTTGGATCCTCAAAATTATCATCAGTAGCATCTTCTAATGGAGGCATCACAGGGTCACTTGCATAGCCATCATCCTCATGTCACCACTTTTAAACTTGTTAGTTTAAGAAACTGAATTGAAATTAGGCTTAGAATGCTTACTTTTATGCTCTCTTTCCACCATAATTGCAAAGTGATACAACTCCTCCAAAGTGTCATATTGTTTTAGCTCAACTTCACTAGCGATTTCTCTATTGAGACCGGCAAGAAAATGTGCCAAAGTTTGCTCCATAGGCTCTTCAACTTCTGCCCTTATCAAGGTGATTTCAAGATCTTGATAATACTCTTCCATACTCTTATTGCCTTGTACAAGTCTTTGCAACTTTTTGTGTATATCTCTAAGGTAATAACCAGGAACAAATCTATTTCTCATGGCCCTCTTCATATCAACCCAAGTACAAATTGGTAGATCCCCACATCTTCTTCTAATACTTCTTATTTGATCCCACCATATAAGAGCATATCCCACAAATTCAATAGCAGCTAATTTAACCTTTTTATCCTCACTATAATTATAACAATCAAAAATAAAATCTACCTTCTTTTAGCAAGATAGATAGGCTTTGGGATCATTAGAACCACTAAAGGCATCTTGATGCTATTGAGATTGTCATCTTGCTTATTAAATCTTTGTGAATAGCCTTCTATGGAATCGCCCTCCTCATCATCTTGAACAATCCTCCCACTCCTTGGTTGCTTATAATTAGTACAAGTGGTGTTGGAATTCGAGGCGATTTGCAAAGCTTTCAATCTTTTCATGCATTGTTTGGAATTGCTTCTTAATTTAGGCGATATGAGCTTGTGAAGCTTTCATGAACAACTTTCAATATGGTTCTTCTTTAAGATATGTCATGGTTAATATAAATAATAGAAGAAAACCTCACCAAACACTCTCACACGTGTTTACACTCAAAAGATAGTACTCACACTTGTGTTTAACTCAAAATAGGCCTTTACCCTTTTTTAAGCTCACCAATCTTGCATTTTACTTCTTTTGAATTCTTTTCCTTAAGTTCTTTAAGGACTCAAGTTACTTCGTATTGAATTCAAGCCTAAACCAAACACAAAAAAGCAAACTAACCTTAGAAAAACTTAGCAAATAAAGGATTCAAAATCAACACAATTGGTGTAAGAAACAAATCTTTAAAGGCCTAATCTAAATTTTAATATCAAAAAGGAATTTTGAAGTGTCAAGACTGAAATTGAACTTGAAATTAAACGGATTTTGTAGCATAGGCCGAATACCAATGGGAACTTCAAAATCGGCTAGTTAGTTTGCAAACAAGTTCAATGTGAACTTTAGCTTCTTTTCTTTATTTCTTTCTTTTTCTCTTTTGTTTTTTATGTTTTTTGTTTGATTTTTTTCCTTCTTTTTTTTAAGCTAAAATAGAATTGGAATCAAAAGAAACACAAAAAAACAACTTAATAATGCAAAGAAACAAATGAAAGCTGAATTGGAGGAATTGGGTGCCAATCACAATTTGCACTTTCTTTCAATTTGGATGAGTTTGGTTTGGCCCTAGACATATAAATAAATACAAAGAATGCTTAAGACACAAAGAAAAATGAATTGATACGTAAGAAACACAAGGAAACATAATAGAGATAAGACACTTGCTAAATTTGCAATATGCAATTTTTTTGTGATTTTCTTGGTGCTAATGGTCCAAAACTGGAATTAAACACAAAAGAGTGATTAAATATGATAAAAAAAACTAATTTATTGGGAGAAAATAAAGAAAATGGACTGAAATAAGATAGAACAAGAACAAACAGAATTAGAGCCCTATCGAGGAGATAGGACCCGATTTGATGCAAAAACAATAAGAACACAAAGAACAATGAATTTTGGAGATAACTTACTTGATTTGAAGCCTTAGCTCTGATACCAAATGATACAAACAAGATTGGATTAATCCTTACCCATATGCTAAAGAATAGTTGCCCAAAATCTATCAAA
>CATIWR010283423.1:0-15014 GCA_949677035.1 Omphalea diandra
AAAGGACTCAGACCCATAGTTTTTAAGAAACATGTTTGTGATATGGGTGTTGTGGAGTCTTTTGATGTGTTTGGTTAGTGGGAGCTTTGTGCTTGTAATTGAACATCTAAGTTAAATGATCTTGCTACATTGCTTATTCATATTCATTTATATGAGTTGAGTATTTTGTGATTATTTGTTATGCGTATGTGCACTTTCTATATATATATATAGCATGTTATAAGTTGTGCGTGGTGTGCTTAAGATTGGTGCGATTATTTTAAGCAGAGTTGGTTTCCAATTGTGTTTTTGGAAACAAATGCTAAGGCATTGTGGTTAATATGCTTAAGACTGGTGTGGTTATCTTAAGCAGAGCTGGTTTCCAATTGTGTTTATGGAAATATAGGCTAAGACATTGTGTGTGTATTTTCAAATGGAAATAACAGCCTTATTGTGAAGCATTGTGAATTTCTCTTGCTCGTTTGAGCGTGTGTAAAAGAGAAATGTTTGGAGGACTAACAAGAAAATAGTATATTAATCACATGTGAGAGCTATTTTCTTGCTACACTACCATATCGGAATCCAGGTCGGTTAAGTTGTTAATATTTGTGACTATGGATTGGTACTATATCAATAAGGGGCATAACTACTGTCATGATCTGATATTGATAATTTAATGTGGACATGATTGTGTTTGATGTGTCATTTTATCAATAAACTATATATTTTCTAAAATTTGTGGCCACACTTGAGTTTAAAGTATTCAGTCCGAGAGTTGTTTTCAAAAATGTTTTCTTTCTTAAAACATGAAAACGTCATAATGAATATTGCCCAAGTGGGAGAATGTTGAAATTTTTATGTGGGCTATTATTAAATATAAGTCTATTTCAATTATTTATAAAACGGACTGAATAATATAGTTTATTGATTTGGGGTAAGCCCAATTAAAATGTGATCAATTGAATTATAGGCTTGTGACACCTTTTGTGGGTTGATATGGAAAACGGTCAGTGTAGGCCTATTTTAACATGAACTTGTGATGGGTGGACCTGTTAAAATTATTATAAATAGGCTAGGTCTCCTCTCATGCCTTCATAAAGAAAACTCTCGTTGCTAAACCCATTGTAGTTGTCTTGTGGGAAGGTCAAGGAGACATAGACTTAGCTCTCTTTTTCAACTCTTCTGACCTATTATCCTAATGTTATATTTTCAGTAATTGAAATAATGGCGCGGAACAATTTAGGATCCAACATGTAAAAAAATATGTAACTTGTTTCCGCTTTTAGATCTACTGCACAAATAGGTACACAATTTTGTTTCTGTTTAATCATGAATGGTGTTCTAAATTCATGTACTATATCCTGAATAAATTCTTACAAGTTGGGAGCTTACTTGAGACATACTCTGGGGATTTGTCTTGCAATGATATTGAAAATATACACTGAAATGGTTCTGCACCTGTTACTGCTGTTGTTACCGTGGACAAGGTGGAGAGACTAGCAAGCCTGAGTAAATTCTAAGGGTAAATTCATCTGAGATAATAGAAGGTAAAACCAATGCAAATATGACAAGATTCCCGTGATTAACTAGTTACACCTACATCTTAACCAAATGACTATTAATATAGTCATAGTTTACCTCTTCTAAATGAATTGGAGAGCTACTAAAAAAAAATGATAGTTAAATTTCATTATTTTCTCTACTTCTCAAAAAAAAAAAAATTCAAGGTTTGAAATGGTGAATAAGATTGAGCATGTGCAATGACTTCAATATACGCATCGCAAGATACCATTACTGTAGCAAGAATATTGATGTGGATATCCTAGTATATTCTTTTTTTTATTATTATTTACAACTGTGCAAGTGTTTTTTCTGGGTGGAATTGAAAATTTTGATTCATTATATTTATACCTGTAGCAGGGAAAGCAATTTTCTTAATACGATATCCAAATCCATGTACAGAGTTAAGCAATCATGAGAAATGCTCTTTACAAAGAAAAGCAGTGCTAAGGCAACTTCTTCCTGCAACACAAAGGAAAAACATATGAAGGTTGAATGGAGATTAATGAAAAGGATTGATGGGTAGTGATCTCTGCAACAGAGGAGGAGATTATAGGCTTGAGATCTTTGTGGTTCTTGAGAAGAAAGCAGAAGACACAAATGGATTTCCATTGGTTTGACATCATTTGAACTTATAATCTCATATGCTTGTATTTTCAATTGATCTGAGAACATGAGAGAAGAATCCATCATGTGAAGAACAGAGTTTTTCTTTTTCTCATTTACAACACCAGAGATTTTCAAATCATAAATGGTTTTAATTGTTGGTCTGAGAAAGTGAGGTCTAAAGGTTTTTGTTGGTGAGTTTGTTTGTTAAAAAATAAGGATTTTTTCTTTTTTTTTGAAAACTACATTCTCGTTTACTTGTAATTAATAAGTCACTGTCGTTTACTTGTAATTAATAATTCACAGCATCATTGAAAACATTGTTGTAAAGTTCACCAGAATTTTTGAATTTCATTGGAAAAATTCCGATATTGGCGTGATTATAGGATGATAAAATCATTTCAAGTATGTAGAGCATATCTCCCTGTGTCAATATTTTTACACAATATCTTTAGTTCAATTAAGGAAAGCTTGGATATTAGTGCAATTGCGAAATATTGGGTATTGGTAATATTAATTAAAAATAAATAAATTTATTAATTATTGACTTTTTTTTTCTGAAATAAGAGTCTAAAGTTCAAATCTTTTACTTTTTTAAATAATAATAATAATTATCATTGATAGACGGTATTGGTAAAATATAATGTTTTATCGCGTAACTCAAATCTATTAAGTTTTTTAGCGTAAGATTTAAATCTAGTAAGGTTAAACTTTAGCAGTGGAAGATTTAAGGTTAGAAAAATATGTAAGCTTATTATTTACTCTTTTTTAAGTAGTATTTGATAAAATTAAAAATTAAATTTTAAAAAATTAAGTTTGAAATTTAATAAAAATAGACAACACATCATATTTGTATTTAATAAAATAAATCCAAGTGTATTTACTAAAATTATCAAAGAAAATAACATCATAAGAATAGCTATCAATAGAATCAACCGAGTTGAACCCTGAAAATCTGAAAAAATCTGATTTTGAGAAAAAAAACAAAAAAGATTTTCTCTATTAATAGATTATAACTTTTTCAATATAAATTTTACAACTAAAAAATTTGATTTTGAAAAAAAACTTATCTTTGAAACTTTTATCAAATTAGAAAATGGTAATTTGGAAATCATATTAATGCTACAAGCATGAAAAAGACTAGGAATACTTTTATTGAAAAAGAAAATATTATTATTCTGAAGAACTCTTTGCACAATTTTGAAAGAAGCATGACCAAAACATACATGCCAGGTAGACAGCGAAGCAACATAAGCAATAATGTTTTGACAACCCAACTTGTCAAAGAAAATGGAGTAATAGTCCCTCATCATTCTGGTGTTGGTAGAGTATCTCCTTTGTGAATATGTCCTCGGTAAAATAATAATAATAATAATAATAATAATAATCAGGAAAAACTTAATTGAAACATTATCAATCTTAGTAAATGAACTAACATATAATAAATTTTAAGAGGCTAAATGAACCCACAAAATATTTTAGAGAGAAAAATTACTATTAACAACAGAAGCATTAGAAGAGTCAACATGAGAAATTGGTAGAGAAGAGTCATTACCTATAGTGATCTCTCTCGCACCTTGGTATACAGAATGGATAGCAAGGTTTTCCAAACTGCCACAAGATGTTGATTAGCTCCTGAATCAATGATCCAAGGTTGTTTCAAACTGGTGCTAGTAAAAGCAACATTGGATTTTGGATTGGCAAATTTTCGAAGTTTGGGAGAAGAGTGGTGCCTCATCATATGGCCATAGCCTTTGCAATTATGATAAACAACTACTGGGACATATGGTTTACGATCATAACTAGGTAAGGAGTAGGTTGCAATGAAGTGACCCAAATATTAGGATGGACCATAAGTGCCTCATCCCTACCACGACCACGCCCAACAAAAATGATAGATTGCCTAGCCAAGTAGTGTGTAGTCAGAGTAAAAGAATCCTACATATGATCAGAAGATAGTTGCATTTCTTCACTTGCCAATATTTCATATAAATCATCTAAGGAAAAGGGTTCCAAGGAAGCTCCTAAAGCTCTAACAAACAAGCGATAGATAAAGCCTAAGTCATTAGTTATTGCATCCACAAGATCACTTTTAGAAATTGGATTGTGCGAAGCAATTAACTGATAAAAAATTACCTTAGTTTGTTGCATATATATGCGGATACTTTCACTCTCCCATCACACACAAAACAACTACGACTTCAACTGTCGAACCTATTCTTTGGACCCTGAAGCATAGGTATTTATAAAGCTTCTATCATGCCTCATGTGCTATCGCTACTCTAACAGTTTGAGGAAAAACATCATCAGATGCTAAAAAGATGAGCCAACTAAGAACCAATCGGTTCTCTTGATACCAAATCATATAAGGTAGATAATAGCATTTGGTAAATTCGGGGAAGTTGGTATGCCATCAATGTGGTGAATCAAATTTTTTCCTTGCACTAATGGAAATAACTGAGTTTCCCATAACAAATAATTTGTTGGTGTCAATTTGATGGACAACTGATGAGTGACATTGGGTATAGACAAGAGGAGAAGAAACTAAGACACCATCTGTGGCTGCTGAATATCACTCTCTCATAACATAAAATAAGAAACTCCAAACACGCAAAGATTTTAAGAGAACAAAGTCAAACAGAACAACATTTTTTCTCTCTACATTTCTATTAATAGAAGTTGCCTCATATAGTAGTAGATTACATAAAGAGAAGAGACAACTTCTTACCTACACACCAACTACATCAACTGATATATGTAGTTTAGTTAGACAAATCTCCCTAAGTTAAGGAGAGACACATTCACAATTAATAAAGATTACTATACTAAAATTTTTTATTTCAAAAAGTTAAATCATCATTTTTCAAGTCTCTAGAAAAATCTCAATACTGCAACACTCCTACTTGAGATTTTTCTTGAAGACTTTAAAACTTCTTCTCAAATCTTCAAAATTGTTTTGCAATGAACAAACTTCACAAGACAATTCTTTTTGGCTTCTTTAATTGGATAATTCTTCACATAATTTTGCTTTTTTCTCCCATGTAGAATACGACTGTTTTTAGTTGCATTGATAAAATTTTTATGACTGAAATCACAAGAAATTTCGGCTTGCTTCATCTAAACATTAGATGAAAACTTCTTAGAACAGATGACTTGGTTTGCTTTTGTGGCTTCAACCAGATTTCATGCAATAGAACTTTGAATTTTTCAGCTAGTTTAAACTTCTTAATCTTCTCCTCCTGAACTTCATTGTCGCAAACACCTAAATTCGAACTCTTAACATCTGAAATAAGATCACAAATATCTACACTACAATGCTCAGTCAATTTTCCCCAAACTTTTCTTTTTCGTCTTCACTTTCATCTTGATCAGCTATTACAACATTTTTAGCACGTCACACATTAGATTTCAAATTCAAGACAAAGTTATCATTTGTCATTCTTGCTCTTTCAATCTTACAACCATGTGAATCATTTATGCTGTAGAAATTTCTTTGAAACATCACAAAGTTTCGACTTTTTATCAACTATGCAACACTAAGAAGATTTTGCACAAGCTTTGGTATAAACAAAACATCTAGCATGAGTTTCATACCTTTCTTTGTTTGGAGTGCAATTGAACCTTTTCTTTCAACTCATACAACTTCTCCATTTCCCATTTTGACTTTGGTTTTGATTGATCTATCCAAAGATTTGAAGAAACTTACATCTTTGGCCATATGATTACTGCAACCACTGTCAACATACCAAATATATTTTCTAGTGACTCAATCACTTGAGATTCAAGAAACAAATGTTCTTCAGCTACTTGGTCATCAAGAAAATTGGTGTGCTGGATAGATTGCTAGACATATTGCCGTTGAGCTTGATTTTGCTTTACTTTGCAAAATCCTTTTATGTGACCTTGCTTCTTGCAAAAATTGCATTGAACATTTTTTCAGCATCTATCTTCGACATGATGTGTCTTTTCACAAGTTCCACATGGTGGAAACTTTTTTTTTCATTACCATCTTTATTTTCAGCTTATCCTTACTTTATTCTTAGTAGAGCTTTTTCCCTTGTGCTTTACTTCAGCTTGGAAGGCTTCTTCAATAACTTCTTCAGACCTTATTGAAGTTCTTTGCTCTTGAGCCTACAACTTAGAGATCAATTCGACAACAGTAAGAGTCTTCAAGTCACAAGATTCTCTATAGTTGAGATTTTGGACTCAAATTTATCAAAAAGACTTATCATGATCTTCTCCACAATATTTTGATATGAAAAAGCTCACCATGGATTCTAATCTAATTGACTATTTCCATAAGCTTAGTAGAATAATCTTTCACACTTTCTATTTTCTTCATCTTCAAAAGCTCAAATTCTCTCTTGGGTGTCAGAAGCCTGACAGTCTTAACCCTTTTGCTTCGTTCAAATTCTTCTTTCAATTTATCCCAGGCCTTATTTGCTATTTCACAGGCCATCATCCTTGTAAAAATAACATCCGATACTACGGAATAAAGGCATGTAAGTGCCTTAGAACACCTAGGAAACATTTTATCATGCTTTTTGATTTCATTCAAAGTAGCATTTACTCTCAAAGGTGGAACCTATGCTCTTCCATGCTCCACTACATCCCATAAATTGAGGGCTTTCAAATAGGCCTTCATTTTAATAGCCTAAATTTAATAATATTCACTTGCAAAAATTGGTGGACTAGTTGTAGAGAAGCTTGTTAATGCCATTCTCTCTCACACAGTGTTTGATTCCAAAGAATAAGATAAAATAATAAGAAATTATAAACCCACAACCTGTATGAAGTGAGCTTTGATACCACTGTTGAATATCATTCTCTCATAACATAAAACAAAAAACTCCAAACACAAAGATTTTAAGAGAACAATCTCAAACAGAAAACCACTTTTTCTTTCTACATTTTTATTGACAGAGGCTCCTTATATAGCAGCAAATTACGTAAAGAGAGCAGACAACTTTTTAACCTAACACACCAACTACATCAACTGATATATTTAATTTAGTTAGACAAATGTCTCTATGCTAAGGAGAGACGCATATTCACAACTAACAAAGATGACTACATCAGATTTTTTTTATTTCAAAGAGACAAAAATCATCTTTTTCAAGTCTTTAGAAAAATCTTAATACTACAACACTAGCCATATTGAATTAATGGGTTATTAAACCTCTTAATTTTCTGATACCATCTAATAGAATTAAATAAAGGTTGATTTGATTTAATGACTTTTATACAACTATTGAGATTAAAAGAGATAACTTTACAATTCGAAAATAATGATACAATAGTTTGAAATACTGAAAACTTGAAATGACTAAGGTTATTACAACAGCTTTAGATAATCCTTATCAAAAGGTAGTTGTTGAGTGGGAGAGCATATCTTGGCTAAGAGGATTCTAACGTATGACAACAAAGACTTTCTCTGACATAAGAATTGGACGAAAAATAGTAAACATGAAAGATGGAGATACTCAAATGTACAAATATAAAGTGAAGCTAATCTCTTTCATTAACAACAACAAGGCTTCATCAATCATATGCAACGCAACCACTTGATAATCTTTTATTGGCTATTAGCTAATAAATAATCCAGCTTAACAAGTAATTTAACTTCCTAATAGCTTAGTATAATAGTTAGTAACTCTAACAACAATTCTAATCTTTAAGGAAGGATTATTATTTTTATAAACTATGTATAAAATATCTAAGGAAAGATTATTTGGTCGTTTTTGTATCCTTTCAACAAGGAAAGATTGTTATTATAAAATATCTAAGAAAAGATTGTTTGGTAATGACTCGCATTGTTCCGACAACCGACGATGAACACCTCAATATACAATTGCAAATAGTAATTGGAAATTCTATTATACCTCAGGCCAAGACAACTTCAATTCAATACACTAAGATTTATCTCATGTGCTGATGGTGGACTCAGTTTCATCTGATGTGGTGATTTGTAGACTTGTACAAGAATATTGAGTAGATGATTGATGTATAAGACTCAGTGCTACTTTTCAGAGCATGCATTCTCTCTTGTATCACAACTAATTTAGTAAGTTGTGTCCAGAGATTGTTTGGTAGATGCAAGATATAGATTCATATGTGAATAGTTATCTTAGACCTTATAGTATCATTTTCTCATATAAAACATTTAAGAAAGGCCATCAAGAAATTTTTAATAATACATATTCATTTTTTAAAAGTTGCATCAAGTGAACATTTGAAGTTTGAAAAAATAATATAAAAATATTGTGAGATATATATACTAGCATTTCTATTTGTAACTTAAATAAATGTTATCCTTGATCCAATAGTTTTACATAATTATGTTTAAAAAATTAAAAAATGATCTGATTTTCACAAACTTTGATGAAGATTCAAACTATATTTCAAAAAATATTGTTGAAGACATTTAGAGCACTTCATCATATTCTAAAAAGACAGGTATTAAAGTTATAAAGATGTATATTGTTTGAGATTGCATTATAGTTTATTGGTGTAAAAAAAAAAAAAATCATTGTTGACAAATTTAATGTAATATTACAAAAAATTACAACATTGGTAATAAATATTTTATGATTACTATGTTTCATTCAAATATGATTACATCCATTTCAATTTAAGTTTTTCTCCTTTTTTTTCCCCTCTTTTTATATCTAGAAATTAATAATGAATTATGTTAAATAATATAGAGGTAATATTATTTGATAAAAATTAAAAAAGTATTTTAATGGTGATAGTATAACAATAATTTTTGTATCAATTATTTGTAATTAAAATAAAAACAAAATGATGTCTTTATTTGTTGAAATATATTTTAATGTATAATCGAAATTGATTTATCAAATACTTAATCAGCTTTTTTATTCAAAATCACATTTTAATATTTCTTTACTAAATATATGATTGTTTTGTTTAATAGCAATTTTCAATAAATTATTTTTAAAAAAAATAAATCATTTGTTTGTGTAGCTATGCTGTGTAGACTCATTATTAGATTTAATAGTTTTAGCTTTACTGTCACTTGCTATTAACTATTACATTTAACACCAAGCTTATAGTGATGCTTCTTCGCTAAAAAAAAAAAAGAGTAATGCTACAAAAAAAAGTGTTAAAACTCATATTTGTTATTTTGAGTGTGTGTATTTTGAAATATATAAAGGGAAATTCATATTTTCTCTTTATACTCTCTTTTTACAACCTCTTCTTATTTAAAATTTTCTTTTCATAATCTCCTTTTTTTGTTTTCTAACCTTTTAAATTTTACAACTTCTCTTTCTCGATCATAAAAATTTTTTAGGACTCCTTTTCAATTGTACAACCTATTTTCATCTTGAATCCTCATCTTTTACTTTCACCATAACATTCGAATACTTTATATCAAAACAAACCATTAATTTGAGACAAATACCTTATAATAACATCCATAATTTTAAAAAAAAATCCTATATTTTGTAAAAGTATTCAAATATTATTAATTAAATATCATGTGTCATCTAAATTGATTATTTTTCACATAGCAATATTTACATAATTAAAACATGTTAATTCAAATTTTAATATGATCAATATGTGAGACAATCATATGATTTTTCAAATAGCAATATTTTTCATAATTGAATACAATCATATTGATATTTGTGTCAACTGCATGCAATAAAAGATATTGAAACTATTGGATCAATTAATACCTAAAAAAATATTTTATTTATTTAATTTATAGAGTGTGATAGACTTTAATAAAAAAAAATTATAGAGTATAATAACCTTTAATAATATAAAAATGTTGTATACAAGTTTTAGTTAATCCATAAGGAGTGATAAACTTTAATAATATAAAAGATTGTGCATAAATAATAAAGATGAAAAAAGTAATTTATTTAGACTATATAAATAATATAATTTATTAAATTTTATAATGAATGTAAAGAGAAAATTGAGGATTGCAAATAGAATTTCTCATATATAAATTGTTTTGAAACGAGTGTGGTATCCTAGCTTTAATTGAATTAGGCCCAGAAGGAAATGTCTATTGGGCCATTGGGGCGATTGGTTGGGCCCTCGCCAAGAAAGAAAACAATAGCTGGGCTTCGAGGTGTTGTCTAAGGTTTTAGATGAGAACAAAGCAACTAGCAGCATTTTTCTCCCAGAGGGGAGCAAGGCCATCAGCACTTTAAATGCAACAACTATAAACCTTCATTTCTAAACGCATACGCTACTGAAAGAACTATGCGCTGGGAAACTTATCTAGGAAAAAAGCCCAATAGTGGCTTTTGAATGATTTTTCATACTAAGGTCCAATAATTTGGTCCAGATGAGTATGAAGACCAATTGGGCTAAAGCCCAATTCCACTTAATAAAATTCGCACTTATTGAAACAAATACCACTTGGACTTCCCAATCTATCAAAAACAGAGAGGAAAAACCTTTTGGTCGACGACTTAAGGGTAGGGGGTGGGCATTTAATTCAGTCGAACCAAAAATCTAATCGAAGATATTGGTTTAGTTGGATTCAATTTAACTGAAGTCCAATTTTATTTAGTTTAGAAAAAATTTTGATTAATTAAGTTTAAATTGATTTAATTTTAATATAAAAAATTCATTCGAACAAATATATCTCTTTATAAAGTCAATAAATAGAATTTATTTGAATAAATAATATAAATATAATTTTATACTTGTATTATGTATAAAATTAATATCTATTATGGATTATCTAAAAATAATTAAAATAATATAATTTATAATAAAAATTTTAAAAACCAATTTTTAAAAATTGACTAAAAGTGAACTGAACCAATTTAATTTGGTTATACAAAATTTAGGTTCGACTCTATTTACAAAAGAAAAAATTAATTAATTTAATTTTAGTGAAAATCAAATATAATAATGTCCACCCACTTTACTTAAGAATTATATAGAAGAATGTACTAAATGATTTGAAAAGAGTCAAGTAGTGATTCAGTAAAATGTCTCTATTCTGAGAAGAATTCAGAGAAACAGTGTCAATTCAGGCAGTGGAGAGTAATGTATATGCAATATCTTCTCAATATTCCATATGGAATATCCCATCCCATCCCAAATAGGACATGAAAGAAAATGTGGGTATGGGGAGATGACAAAGACTATACATAAACTTTGATGTATGAAGAAGAAGAAGAAGAAATATAGAGCTTAATAACAAAATAATAATAAAATTGAAAATAGAGAAGGAAATGGGTCCACACACACCACCACAATCACAAAGATAACAAAATACAAATAGTAATGGGAGTAGAAATGTACATAACATGGCAAATAGTATTCTCATACACAAAACAACAACCCACCCCTCCCCCCCCTCCCCGCCCGCTTTAAATGCGGGACAGACAGCAACAGCGTCAGCGACTATCGTGAAGGACACTGTCAGCCATCTCAGGCCTCCCCTTCCACAGAGCATGATGTGAAAGCTCAGTATTCCCTCTTTCTCTCTTTATCTCAACATTTTGACTGTATATAGTACATGCAAGTTAAAAAAGAAAAGTATTATAAGCAAAAAGCCCACCACCACCATAATGCCAATTCTTTCTTTTCTCTATATTATTATTATACTCTGCATTTCTTCTTTCTGCTACAACTGTAACAATAATAAGACATGCATGGGATGCACACTTGCACATGCATATTATCATATAGTCATCATAGCCTTATGATAGCTTCTTTTATTGTCTCACTTTTGTTTTTCTTGTCAGCAAAGAAGATGGGAAAAGTGAGAAAAAAGAGAAAAACTTCGAGATTTGAGACTTACGGTTGAAAGAAAAAAAAAAAGAAAAGAAAAGGGCCTTTTTTTTTTTCATCCCAGTCTACTTTTTCCCCTTGCTTTCTCTCTCATATTATTTTATAATTTTTATTAATTCATAATATATTTATAAATTCATCAATCATAAGTAATCGATTACAAAATCATTTCCTCACCTCTCACATCATACCATCTTTTCTGTTCTGCCAGAAAAGTCCTGTATCCTTCTGCGGCCCCTTGCATTTATTACCTCTCTTATCGAGGAACGGGCCTATCTAGTTGCACGCACCCACCCCCTACCCCCCTCTCCCTCACCCCTTTCTTTCTTACGATACCACTATTTCTCTCTCCCTCTCTCTAACAAATTCATATTCATATGTCGACTTCAAAGGGTACAACTTTGTTCTGAGTGTCAAACCGCAATAATAATACGTGGTTTATGACCCTCCTTACCTATTTGTTTTGAATTGTCTATTACTTATATGCTTAAAGATTCTATTTTGATTTCCCTAGAAAAAAGGGGGGAATGCATACCTTGCATTTTGAAGTCTGACTTCTTGCTCTTTTTGAAATTGTTTTGAAGAAAAAATGGGTTTTGACCACAGAACAACAATTATTAATTGGAAAGTTTCGTTCTACTTTGTCTATTGTTGTTTAAATTCTAGGATCATATCACAAATTAACGACCTTTCTTGGAGTGAATCAATAGGGTATGTGAAAATATTCATTATCAAACAAGGTATTTAAAGAAAAGTGATTCAGGGATACAATAGAATACTACTTTCGGCGGAAATTTGATCAATATGTGAGTTTCGGATTGAATTGGAAGACTTGCTAATTTTTTTTTGGAAATAATATGAAACTTTTCAATTTTTATTAATTTAAATAAGATCAATTTTATATTGATTTCAAGTCATATTTGAATCGGACTGACATATCGATGCTTATTTGTAAGTTGTTTTGGATATAATATGCATTTAAATGGTTTGCAAGGTTTCTAAGTACAAATTAAAAGGAATGAATGATTAATGGAAAATGGGTTTCCGAAACAAAAAAAAAAAATCAAATAATTGAAAATGGCAAGTGAAGTGTACGCAAGTGAGGAAGAGGTGAAGGGGTTTGCATGATATACATGAATGAATGAAAATATTGTTGTTGGTAGTTAGATTTTGTATGTAGTGTCGGTATATGGGGTGGTTCACGGTACATTCTTTTGGGTGGTGGTCTTTCACCTTCAACATATTCGCTTGTCAAGGATATGATATGTACTGGAGCCCATTATTTTCTTCCTTTAATTCCCCCAATCACAAAAGGGATTAATCTACTTTGACATCTCTCTCTCTCTCTCTCTCCCTCTAATAAATGGAGTTTAACTATTGTCTTACATCCTATATCCTTATCGTGTTGAAATTGATCACTGAATAATTTTTAGCTTAAGAAGTAGGGTAGTGATAGTACCATTTGCCAAAGACTTATGGCTCCTTTGAGTTTTTAAAGCTATACTCCGGTCTCTTTTGAGTTTTTAAAGCAACACTCCAGTTTCTATGTTCTATGTACTTGAATACAAATTGATGGGTTAACAAAGAAACGAAAGATATATTTTTTTTTATTTCCAAAATTGCATTTTTTTTTAAAAAAAGACTAAATAGATCAATTTGATCCAAATTAATAGGAAGATTTTTGTACTTTCATAAGATTTTTCAACTTGCTAAACATTAAATATTTTAAATGACCATTTAATCTTTAAGGGGATTCTTGAAAGAAAATTTTAAATTTTGAATTTTTTTCTCTTTCTTTAATTAATCTCCACTAATAATTTAAAGTTAATATTCTTCATTATTTTCAATGAATTTTGTTTTTACTTATTCAATCTGTATTAAATATTTTTTTTTGTGGCCAAATATATATATTACACCTGAACTATTCACAAAAATTCATTTTATTCGTTGAAATTTTATTTCCATCTATTAAATGTATTTAGACTCCAACATCATTTGTCTCACTGGTACATCTTATATTTTTAGTCTTTTTCTTTAAATTCTACTGGTGGAAGGCTAGAACAGAAAATATTTTTAAAAAAAAATGCATAAATAACTATAGTTGTTGCATTTCTTTGTAGAAAAAGAAAAAACCTAAAATTGATACATGAGAAATCTCTTATACAAAAATTTTGAGATTCTATGAGGCCATTATGATTGAAATATATTCAGATTCTATTTATTCATTACTTGAAATAGAAGATAAAAAAGAACAAACTAATCAAGGCATTTCTGTCAGGCATTTCATCAAACTTATACATGATAATAATCTGCCTAAATTTGTTATCTATATAGAATACTTTATAAAAATTAAGTAATAAGAAAAATAGATGAAATTATGCAGATGAAAAAAAAATTAAAGAGAAGAACCAATCAACTAATTGCATCATATTCTCTGATAAGTTTAAGAAGTCATTCTTTTTAGGTGTGAGCAAAAATGGACTAGAACAAAAAAAATTGACCGAACCGATTTGGTTCAATTTAGTTCAATACTTTAATAAATTTAGTTTGGTTCAATTTTTATTTTAAAAAATTTCTGTTTTTAGTTCAGTTTTTTATATAAAAAATCAAAAAAACCGAATAATCCAAAATTGTTAATAATCAAATAAATTTGAATTGAACCGGATTTTAAAAGAAATGCAATTTTATTAAGCCTAACCAAAATTTTATAGCTTTAGTTTGGTTTGTATGTTTATAAACTTCAGTTTAATTGGTTTTTTCAAAAATTTTAGTTCGATTTGATTTGTAAAATGTAAAATTTGGTTTAATTGATTTTACTTAAAAATCGAACAAAACAAATCGAACCAAACTGACTGGTTTGCTCATCCATGATTCTTTTACATTTTATATGAATCCTTCTTTTACACATACCAATTCTAAATATTAGATTGATGGATCCTAAATATTTCTTATTAAATTATTTTTTAAAAATGAAAGAATTAAATTCCTTCAAATATAGTCTTTCAAAATAAGAGAATTATTAAACTAGAATTCAATTTGTTTAAATTCTTTTAATATATATATATATATATATATATATA
>CATIWR010283460.1:0-32957 GCA_949677035.1 Omphalea diandra
ATATATGGTTTTGAGGCATGATTAAATCACTTTTTTTTAAAGTATTAGTTGCTCCTACTATAATTAGTTTGCTGTAAGATATTGAACATATACCCATAGGATACAACAAAATCTTGAGATTTATAGACGACAATTTTTGGAAATTTTCCTTAGAACTTTATTTAGAGACTTAAAAAACATAGTGTGAGCATCAGGTTTTGAGTCTCAGGATGTAAGTCCCATGATGAAAACTATTGGAGTTACTCCCTAAAATGTGAGGAAAATGGCAAAAGGAAGAAAAATAGAGGCATTAAGAAGCCTTAGATCAAGTCTCAAACAAATCCCAAGCCCATAAAACCCAAAAGCTCAAGTTTGCTAGTCATGGTTTAAATGGTTGTACATCCATCTAATTATCTATATAGTCAAGCACTAAATCCTCACCAATATAACTTTTAGGAATCATGCCTTCTTATAAACTAAATATGCACCCTTCTCCCTCTATAAGTATCCAACCATTAGAGAAAGAAAGGCTTGGACATGTTACTCTACCAAAATTATCTCTCACACACTGTAAATACACCAAAGCTAAACACCTAACTTATCATACAAAAGATCCAAGATATCTCCTAAGGTTTTTGAGACTTTATTTTACATATTCCTTATTTGGAGGATAATCCATCAACTTTAGTGCCTCTGAAGGCAAGCCATAACCAGAAGAGCATCGAAAATCTTGACTTTCTTCTTCTCTTCATCCAATTTCTTTTTATTTTCTCTTTGAAAAAATCTCAACCATAGTAGTTTGTACAGACCACTAAGCAGGTTACACATCCCACTTTGACTATGGAACAACATAGTTGTCTTTTTCTTCCTTATTAAAATTCTCTTAAGTTTTTAGGGTTTAAAAGGGTTCTTTTATGAGCGTTAACCATTGAATAGGGAAGGCATAACTATAAGAGCATAAAAAATCTTGACTTTCTTCTCCTCTTCATCCAATTTCTTTTTATTTTCTCTTTGAAAAAATCTCAATCATAGTAATTTGTACAAACCACTAAGCATGTTACACATCCCACTTTGACTATGGAACAACATAGTTTTCTTTTTCTTCCCTATTCAAATTCTCTTCAGTTTTAGGGTTTAAAAGGGTTCTTTTATGAGTGTCAACCACTGAATAGGGTTAGGTCTTGTACCTATGACCCTTATTCTCCTATTTAGTGAAGCAAGGATTAAAAGGGAAAGATTTATACACTTACTTCTTAATGGTTTCAACACATATTCTTATGTTTTATTTTCTTTTTATTTATTTGTGTATTTATGTTACTATTGTTATGGATATGATTGAGATAGAGAATCATCTATTCCCAAGGACCTTATAATCCTAATGCATGTTTATGGTCCCTTTATTATCTTTGTGAGTTTTATCTTTGCCACCAAGAGGGGCTGGATAACACATTAGCTTGACCATCCTCTCTTCCTTTTTTATGTG
Organism: Omphalea diandra; assembly: GCA_949677035.1. Taxonomy (NCBI): domain Eukaryota; kingdom Viridiplantae; phylum Streptophyta; class Magnoliopsida; order Malpighiales; family Euphorbiaceae; genus Omphalea; species Omphalea diandra. The sequence goes on from CATIWR010283460.1 coordinate 1,463, forward strand.
GTTACTTTAAGCATGTTTAAGGGTGAGATTCTATCACTCCCTCTTTTTGATTGTTCTCATAATCGAATAAAAACACATGCACTTATGGCTTCGTTGTTGGTTTCTTCACCATTATAGTATCCTAGCTCTCATACTAGCTATTAGTATCTTAAGGATGCTATGACGCTATGTGAGTGTTAATGGATAAGGATTCAATGATCCCAGGAATCCAAGTTAGCAACTTCAACCCTTGCCCAAGGCCTCTCCTTTGTCCTTCACATGCACTTTATGAGTTCCATGCATTATGTCTCCATGTTAATCATTCTTTTTCTCTATCTGTGCTACATATATGGTGTGCCATGTTATCTTGTTATTGATGTGAGATAATGGTCTTAGAAACATGCATAGGTTCCTTAACTTGGAGATATGGTGAGATCTTTTATTTGACTGCATTCCAATTTATGTGTTTGTTTTGTTGCTTTATTCCTATGATATCACTAACTCATGTGCCAGGTTTAACTATGCATGATGATCTTGATGATCATGATTATGGTTATTGATAGGCATGACCTCTCCCTTTAAATATGACATAACTCCCTTCCTCTTTGAGATTGGTTATAATAATGCTTTGATATAATTGATTGGATTGCATTAGGAACATGCTTACGTAAATTAACTAGACTAATTAATAATAAGGTTAAAATGGTCAAAATTCAACTAAAGATGCCTGAAGGTCAAATCCTTAAATTTGGGTGATTTAGGGTTGCCGAATCTCTTCACCAAGTCATACCTAATTTTTAAACTCAATCTTTGATGGGAGGAAAATGAATTGGACCTTCTAAATGACTTAGATAGGTTTAAATTTTGTCTTTTCTTGGATTCTTATCCCGACCAAAGTCAGGTGGTGATTCCACATTCTTCTAAGGATGATACCAATGTATTGTCTCGCTATGGTCCCTCAATGACTACCAAAATTAGAAAAAGGGCTTCAATCTTGTATGAGGCCTATAGAATCCCCTATTGATCTAAGCATTTGCCATTTCCTTAGGTTGTACCAATGTCTGACACTTTTGATCTCTCGTTGATAGATAAAAGGATGAAGTCGTAAGTTATATTTTACTTGTTCAATAGTAACCTTGATTCATGATTTTTGGTAGCTTACAATGGCAACTCCATGAAGGAATTAAAATTGACATCGTGTTCGATGTTTAGTTCATATTTTCCTGCATTAAGTTTGTTTGTATTCATCTGTTGTCCCTAGGTGCCCTAGAAGGAGGGGGGGGGGGGGGGGGGAAGGGTTTGAATAGGGTAATGACAAGTAAAAATAGTGTGTGAAAAAAATGAGAAATCAAGACAATCAATTTATAAAAGTTTGACACAATCTTGCCTATGTTCTATTCTCTAGCCTTCCACTAGAGCCTTTCACTATCTAGATAACTTTTAGGTGCTATCAATCGCTTTTACACTAGTAGTTTTTAGACACTACCAAGTCGTTACAAGTAGACTTTTGGGTGCTACTAAAAATGTTTCGCAAAGTAATTTATAGGTACTACCTTAAATATTTCATAAAAATGATTTTGATCTTCTAAGATCTCTTAAACCAAAAAGTTCCTATAAAGAATTTTACAACTTAAAGATGAGAAAGAATACTCTTACTTAAGTAATAAATAATAATGAATACACTTATAAGAATTGCTTAACTTGGTAGAGAGTTTTGCGATATGTCTTAAAGCTTGTTATTCAACTCTATTTTGAAGATGATTTTTGCAAGCTTTTCACAATGATCTTCCCTTGAAGCTAGATCTGACTTGTTTTCACCACTTTATTAAAGATTGCTTTCATAATAGAATATACTCATTTTTGACCATTTTTCTCTTTTTTTTCATAGTAAATTGTGTTGTGGGAAAGTCCTTTTATAGGTAGAGACAAGAAACTGGTCGTTAGAAAGAAAGTTATCACTTCATGTCATAAAGTAGACGCTCAACGTTAATTGAACAGTCTTCATGCACATTGTTAGGTGAGAATACAACTTCAATGGCCATTGATTTCATTGAAACTCCTATTGAAACTAGCTATTAGAAAGAGATTTGTCTAGATGCTCCTCTTTTGACTTTCTCAATTTTTTGGTCATAAACTCCTTCAATGATTGTTAGAGCTTCTGAATGCCTGTTGGAATTCAACTTTAACTATAATTGGGATATGGACAATGCCCGTTAAAGTTTCTAGAAGGATGTGAACTTGATGTCTATTTTTCAAGATTTTTTATAATGTGTTAATAACTGTTGGCTTTTTTTAATACTCATTGAAAAGGATCCCAATGCCTATTGAATTTATGAACATTTCCTATTGGAGGGTCCCGAATCTTTACTTTGTTTGGGTGCATTCCAATGTTCATGTCGAGACTTTAAGAGTTTTGTTTGCATCAAGTCAATTGGTCCAATGCTTGTTGTGAAAATGCAATGCCTATTGAGGTATTAATGAGCCATACCCATTGTGAAAATGCAATGCCCGTTGTGAAGGTCAACCTGCGAAGCTCAAGTGTTTGAGTCATCCAAAACCTATTGTGCCTTGAGAGAGCCATTGTTTGAGGGGTCCAGAACCTTTAACTCATATTTAGGTGTCATTTCAATATCTGTTGAGAACATTCAATGCCTATTAATGAAGTTCAACACCTGTTGGCTTTGAATACTTATTTTTCATTTTTCAATGGATAAGACGATTTTTTATATTTCTACATCTAGGATCCAACTTAGAGTTTTTCCTAAAACTCTTCTTTTAAAAGCCTTTGATCAAAAGATTTATGTACCTGCAAGATCTTCAACACTAACTTGAACAAGAGTTAACTTGTAGATGTGTTTGTAATTGTCAAAACAAGTTTGGTTTACCAAGATTCTCAAGGTAGGTCTAACATCATCTAGATTCCACACTTCATCACATACACTAGGTTTGCACTTAGATACATTCATGAATTCTCAAAACTTAAGGCTTAAGATCTATTTAGAATTTCGAGATAGTAAGGAGGGTTCACAACTCATAAGGCAAGTAACTTCAAGTATATTAAATGGGGAGGTTACGACAATCGTCCCACAGCTTATATGAGCCATTAACTATAACAATCAACTTAACCATATAGGCATATGTAAGAGCCAATAACACCTAGGAATTAATAACCCTTTTGTTTTCATTTCTTCTTTAAATAAGGGATTATAGTCCTTAAAGAACATGGTTAGGCCTCTCCCTGTAAATTTGATGTTACCCTATTCCTACTCAATGTAATCATCCCTCATGTAGAGATTTATATATTCTCCTATTTTGCCATGTAAAGAGCTTTCATTTCTTACATAAGTACTCATGTAAATCCATTGCCTTCCTTATTAAAAAGTTTCTTCAATTATATGTATATCTTTTCTTAAAAGGTTTCTTTTGTGTATACTTTTCATTATGTCTTTAGTTCCCATGTGTATATGTTCTTTTGAGACTTTGACCTTCTTTGGTTCGAGGCGATCATGTACATTCTCTATCCCTTGTTGGTAGAAGAATGAGAACCCATATAGGACAAAGCCTCTAGACCTCGTGAATGTGAGAAATAAGATTGGATGGATCTTTTACAATGACATGTGCATGTCATGTATACATGCGCTCTTTATTTATTCATGTATCATTCATGCATCATACTAATAACCCTTGTCTTACAATCATTATAGTTGCATCTAAGCCCTTACGAAAGAGAAGGGGGAATTGATTAGCTAGGAAGAGCAAGACGCTTAGCATGATCTAAAGGCCATAATTGATATGGAACCGAATGTACCACCTGAATTCATAGAGAGAATAGGAGCTAAAATAACCATACTATGGTGGAAAGAATTTCTGAAGAGGTGGACAAACACCTCATTAAAATCTTGAAGAAAGATTACTGAAGAGGTGAACAGGCACCTTATTGAAATCTTGAACAAAATTGATGCATTTGATAGTAACATTGATAATGGGAAAATACCTATGAAGGCACCTTAGCAAATGAGAATTAATGATGATATGTTTAAGATGAAGGAGTACCATAAAAGTAAACTAGCTAAGGAAGTGGGAAGCACCATTGTAACCATTAACAAACCCGTGTAGATTGAGAAGGAGAACACTCATTTTGATGACCTCGTTAGGCATCTTAAAAAGATCCAAAAGACACTTGATGTGAAAGTATTAGAAAAGGGGACTGACATTAAGGAGTTACTTGCTCACAAGCCCAATAAGCTTTTAACCAACTTTCAAATGCCTAAAGTTCCTAAATTCACTAGAACTCAGTATACTACTAATCATATCCACTCATATAGGTTGATAATGAAGGCATTTGGGTTGCCCACAGGCACTATGCTTGAGTTATTCAATTTATCACTAAAAAGGTTTATGAAGACATTGTATTACAATCTATCTAAGACAACTAGGGGAAATTGGAAAGAATTGATAGAGGCTTTTGAAAAGGATTATGCATGTAACTTGATAGTTAAAGTTACTTTAGAAGTATGAAGTCTTTAAAGTAGAAGACTAGTGAAAGCTTCGATAATTACATAAAGAGGTGAAAGAAATTGGCTTCTAAAGTAAATACCAACCCAATAAAAAGAGAACAAGTAAGAATGATCATTAAAGGACATTACCAAACATCAGCACTAGATTAAGGGCATGTTAGGGAGAAATTTTGAAGACCTTAAAGGAGCTAGCTTGCAAGTTGATGAATTGAAGTTGAGTCAAACAAGCAGTATGGGAGAAGAAGAAGTGCCTTGTCCTAACCTCAAGGGGAAGAGAACAAAAATAGTTAATGTGAATGTGGTGGGAATGCTAAGGCAATTCATAAAGTTAGGTATTCCTTTGTCCGAAGCATTTGACAGGTTATAAAAGAAGGAGGTACTGAAACCTTTAGCATTGAGACCACCTCCCAATCTACTACTAGGGGGATATGATGCCAATGCATACTGTGCTTTCACTAAGGACTTGGGCATAACACTGATGACTGTTACAGTTTAAGGCATGAGTTTCAAGATCTCATTGATAACAAACCTATTATTTCACTTAATGTTCAAAGACCAAGCATAAGAGGAAATCCTCTCTCAAACTATCATAATGTTCTACCTTTGAACCAAGGGGCATTTATGATAGATTTAGGAAATCCTAAGGAGGTTATCATAGCTATTATCGGAGAGATAACTTTCATGAAAGCTGTAGTCATCTTTGCACCATTAATCCTTGAAAGAGTTTAGATGAGGAAATAGAGGAAGTGAAGAGGAAGAGGACAATCAAGTTATAGAGGAAGAGTGATTAGGAGATAAGGGAAGAATGAGTGAGCTATGTGACTTAAAGTGGAAAGTATTACCTTGATGGAAAAGCCCCTAATAAACCAAGGGTCGAGAAAGAAATAGAAAAGGTTGTGGTGAAGGAAAAAGAGGATGATAACCTTATTCTAAGGCAATTGAAGAAGATGCTAGCTTAGATTAGTGTATGAGAGTTATTTATCACTTCTCAAGACATAAAAGGGTTATGACTAAAGCATTATCAAGCTTAATTATCTTTAAGAAAGATACATTGAAAGATGTTGTTGTTCTAGTCACTAACAAAGGGAAGATCACCTTTTTTTATGAAGACTTGCCACTAGAAGGATATAACCATAACTTGGCTTTCTTTGTAGGATCTAAGGTGAAGGGGAGGAGAACACCATGAATGATGGTTGATGATGGATTTAGGATTAATATCCATCCTCTTAAGCTACTGCACAAGTTTGGGGTATTAGATACATATTTGAAGTTATCAGATAGCACCATTCGAGCCTATAATGATAGTAGAAGACTAACAACTAGTGTATTTAAAACAATGGTGAAAATTGGGATTATAGAGACAGTGTGGAATTTATAGTGTTGGACATCCCTATCACCTATTCACTGTTATTAGGATGGCCATGGTATCATCTGTTAGGATCAGTGCCATCCATGGTGCATCGAAAGATCAAGATCCTTACAAGGTGAAATAGTTCTAATCTATGTAAAAGTTGAAGAAATTATATCAGCATTGAGCATGGCTATCCTATCTCTTAAAGGCTTTTAAGTCATCAAAGTTACGGATAAATGGGTTGACCTAAAGGTGATGGGTATAATGAAGTGTATGAATTTTCTATCGATCAAGATTAGGAAAGAATTTTATAAGTGTGTTGAAATTTCTCAAGATTCCTACTTAAATTACTAGAAGGAGACTTAATCATCATAGGAAAGCAGCAAAAATGGAACTAAGTGATCTGCATGGACCTTTGTTTGATTCTTTATGATAGGAGAGGTGGTTAAAGAGGAGAGACTACCAAAGAAGATGAGAAACCGATAGATGATGATACTATGGATGATCTTGAGAAAGTGTGCTTTCAAATGATAGTTGGAGAAATAGGCTATCCAAATTATTAGGATTCATCAGATGAGGAAAATGAGAAGAAAAGAAAGAAGAAGAAAGGAAAACAAGTTGTAAAAATAAAAAATGCCTTGGAGTAAGATCAATCCATAGTTTTGTATGGCCCATAGACCACCTAGCCATGGAATGACATGAGAAAAATGTTTAAAGACGAACATGAGTAATACTTACTGGATCAACTATTTTAGGTAACAAGTGAAGACCTTATGAAAAAGCATTCTAGTCTTAGGATTCAAGATGCATCCCTATGGATCCAAAATGGGGGTATATAAGGTTGTATAAGTTCACTAAGGGGATGTTTATAGGGTTGAGATTTGCTGATGTTGAGAATATGATTGTCAACTCTATTGAAATATGGGAAATGGTATCAAAATACAAATTAATCAGATTGAGTAAAATGGGGTAACATTATGGGAAAATTTTATTAAAATTGAGTTGGGAAATGATAAGATGAGGTAGGATTTGAAGGAAGTTGTGAAAGCTATAGTTAATACAAAAGTTGAGAAAAAAAGTGAGTTTCAAATAGGTTAGTGATTTAAATGTTGCTCTTAGGGTAATTAATGAGAAGGAAGCTAAAGAGGAAGAGAAATTGATGTTGAAGAGACTATTGCAATTTGCTAGAAGAAGGTCTTTTTTTTTTACACCTCTAATGTTCTTATTTCTAACCTCTTTGAAGATGATGATGTATTTATTTCAAAGTTAAAAGCAATGAATGACAAATTTTCTTACTTGTATAATGTGTTCCCTGATACTAGTGTGCATAACATGCATCATTTCATAAGCATATTTAATATTAATTTTATGCATACTATTACATTTTAATATCAACATAGAAAAATCCAATAATCTTAGTTATTGCTAGTGACGTTACAACATAAAAGTGACACAAATTTGAACAGTTGCTTAGGAAATATGAGATGGTGTTTGATTGGACATATGAGGACATACTAGGAGTTGATCAATGGATAGCTAAGCATAGAATTCTAACTTACCCACATATAAGGCTAGCAAAGCAGAAGCTTTGAAAAATGAGACCAGAGTGGGCCTAATTATTTAATAAAGAGGTAGCAAAGTAGTTGAATACCAAGTTCTTAAAGATAGTTGAGTATCCTAAATGGTTGGCCAACATAGTGCCAATATCGAAAAAGGTTGAAAAAGTATGAATGTAATGTTGATTACTGAGACCTAAACAAAGCTAACCCCATATTGATGTGTTAGCAGACACTGTTACAACATGTGTTATGTACTCTTTCATGGATAGATTCTTATTCAACAATCATATACTTATAGTAATTATAGGTAAGGTGAAAACAACTTTCATTATAGAGTAAGGAACATATTGTGATAAAGTAACATCATTTGGATTAAAGAATGTGAGGGCAACGTACTAGTGAATGATGATTGCTTTGTTTCATGACTTGATCCATAAAGAAGTAAAGGTATATGTAGATAATATGATGGTAAATTCTGAGACAAGGGAAGAGTTGACTAGTACAACTTAAGACTAAACTCTAAGAAATGTTGTTTAGGGTTTCATTCAGTAAGTTATTAGGACATGTGGTGAGTGAGAAGGGGTATCAAAGTTGATTCAAATAAGATACAAGCCATTTAAGGCATGCCTCTAGCTAAGATAAATAAGGTAGTTAAAGGTTTCCTAGGTCATCTTTAGTATGTTAGTAGGTTCATAGTTAGACTCACTCCTATCTATGAAGTAATCTTCAAGTTGTTGGGGAAGAACCAACTAGTAAAATGGAATGAATGTTGTAAGAAGGTTTTTGAAAAGATTAAAGAATACCTAACCAATCCACCAATCCTAAGGAAAACCATTAATTTTGTATCTGACAGTAGAGGAGAATTATGTGAGGATAATGTTAGCTCAAGAAAATGAGTCAAGGAGCGAGCATGTAGTATATTACCTTAGTATGAAGTTGCTCCTTTATAAAGAGAGGTATAATAAGATAAAGAAGACATGTTTGGTAATGGTTTGGGCCATTAAAAAGGTAAGATACTATTTTTGGTGATATTTTGTCAAAGTTATTTTAAAGCTCGATCTATCAAGTATTTGCATGAGGCTCTTTCCCTGACTAGAAAATTAGCAAAATGTGTTGTTTACAAAATTTAACATAAAAAATGTTAATAAGAAGGTGATCAAAGACTAAGAGGTTGCTGAATATTTAGCCTAATAACTACTTCAAGAAGGAGGGTTTGAACTTCCTCAATTCCCAAATGATGGGTTAGGAGCAATTGAGCCTCAAGGTTGGAGGATGTACTTCGATGGAGTGGTAAATGAGAAAGGATCAGACATAGGTGTAATTTTGCTATCACTTGAGGGAGAGCTTTTCTCTATGGCCATGAAACTCAACTTTAGCTAACTGATATGGATGAGTATGAAGCCTGTGCAAATTAGATTGGAATTCTTGATGTAGATGAGGGCAAAGATGGTTGAAGTTTTTGAGGACTTATTATTTGTCATCTCTAGGGTGATTGATGAATAGAAGTTAAAGAAAGACATTTGAGCCAGTATTTAGAAAATTTGTGTTGGACTAGATTAGTCAAACCTAGGTCAAAAGTTTGTTTTGATCTTGACAATGCAAATTGATTTTAAGTGTTGATTTTATAGTTTTTAAGAAAAGTTTGCATTGGAAGTTGGATGAGTATCTAAATCTTAAACATTATGAAAGACATACCAATTCATGGTTCAGAACCTATAAATCGTGATCGCGACATTGTAACAGAAATGGATGAATGTGAAAGCAGACAGATGAGCGGAGCAAATTGCAGCTGCAACCTTGCCAAGAAGGACATGGTATTCAAACAATATAATTTGCGATGATAATTGCGTTTTCAGTCGCAACCACAATTTTTGTAGTTGAATAGAGGGAATCAAATCTACAATCAAAGCTTTCTAAGTGTCCAATATAACCGTTGACATGTCAAAATTCATGAGGGTGAAATAGCTTTCAAGATCACAACCTGTTGAATCAATTTCTACTTTTCTAAACATAAGGATTTACGGTCACAGTCACGTGATAGGCTTTTAGTGCAAAATTTGCCTAGCTTGCCTTAGAGATTTAGACATAGTTTCTTTGTAACATCTCTTCGGTGGTTATTGCCTATAACTACTTCACTAAACAGACATGAATGCAAGAGAATAACATTAAATATAGCTAAACTCTTGCAATTTTATTTCTTAGCCTTAAATTCTTTGTATGTGGGTTGATATTGTTAGGTGTAATCATTAAACACCATTGTTATTGAGTTTGAGAGTTAGCTTAGCTATAAAACTCTTGTATAGGTTAAGTGTGAGCCTTTTGGAAAACACTTAAGAGGTTTCCTTATGTGAGCCTTAAAACATAAGTTGTAAGATTGTGTGAGAGCCATAAAACACAAAGTGTACAAGTTTGGTGTGAGCTTAAAAACACCATTTAGTGATAGTAGAACACCCAATTGTGAAGAATTAGAGAGTGGGCATAGGGTTCATTAACACCCGAACCATTATAAAACATTATGTGTTAATCTCTTCTCCTTCTTCTTCAATTTTCAAATTCATTATCTTCCCTCCAAATTTTTTAAATTCCCACTAATTCAACCCCCCTTTCTTGGTACTTAAGGGCCAAAAAATGGTATCAGAGCTAAGTTCTCATTAAAACTCTTAATTGAGTGAGCAAAGACATATGACATAGGAAGGAATCCACACCCATCTCAAGCCATACTTTTATGGATTCGACTATACACATTAAAAGTATTGGATGGAGATATATTTGGATAGCGTTGTGGTGGACTTTTGGGATATTGTGGCAAAAGAATGAAAGCCTCATACTATAGTGGTTGATGGAAGTGAAAAGTTAATCCCAATGGAAGAATGGGTAGAGGCTCATAAAAGATCAAATGAAAGAAACAAAAAGGGCAATGACAATCCTTCTTAGTTCTATGTCAAAGGAAGAAATAGGAAGAGTTCAACATTACCTCATAGCCCATGAAATTTGGAAAGCTTTGGAGAATTACCATGAAGGCATAACCTTGGTAAAATCTAGAAAATTAAAGATGTATATGACAAAATGGAAGCTATTCATAATGAAAGACAATTGAAGCATCATTGATATGATGAATAGACTTCTATCCATCATCACAAATATGAAGAAATTCAGAAGAAATACTCACCAATCATGAGGTAAACACCAAAATACTTAAATCCTTACCTCTTAAGAAGTTTGGTGCTAGGGTATGTAGTATATAAGAGTCAAATCCAGAAATTAGAAAAGTGCCAACAAATGTCCTTATAGGCAAGCATCTCACTCATTAGAAAGCCTTGAAAAAAATGAAGAGATGAAGAAGATGAAAGGTCAAAGGGATACGAATGACAAAATAGAGAAGAAGACTTTGGCTCTCAAATCCTTATCCAAAGACAAAGAAGTGGAGGCTATCTCAAGTGATGATGATAGTTAAAATAAGATAAAGAGCTAGCCATGCTTTCTAGAAGAACTAAGGAGCTAATAAGAAGAAGAAAATATAAAAGGAACATCAAGATGGCTTATTCCAACCTTAAATAAAAGAAGAGTAAAGTAACATGCTATGAGTGTGGTAAGTAAGGCTACATCAAGTATGATTGCCCCAAGTTGAAAAAGAAAAAGAAAGGGGACAAAGAAAAAAAGAAAAGTTTGAAAGCTACTTGGGATGACAGCTCTAGTGAGGAGGATGAAGATGAAGAAATGGAAAATCTTTGTTGCATGACATAAGATGACTCTTCTTATGAGGTAAGTTCTTCGCCCCATTCTAGTGAAAATTATGATGCTTTTGATGATGAGCTCTTAGAAGCTCTTACTATGAGATGTGACAAATATAAGTCACAAATAAAAACTTACAAAAAGAAATGCTCAAAACTGGAAAATGAGTTTAACTTATTAAATGAACTTGTAAGTAAATTAAGGACTTCAAATGAAGAACTCAAAAAATTTGTTGAAAACCTTACTAAATCTTTCTCTTCTCTAAACTCCTCGAGAAAGGAAAATGGTACCTTAAAAGGAGAGGTAATTGAGCTTATAAATTCTATTTCTAAGTTTCACGAAGGGAAGGAAGCTTTAGATACATTAATTGTATCTCAAAGACCTCCCCTAGTAAGATATGGTCTTAGCTTCAACTGAGCCTCCTCATCATTTACTCCCCTTCTAATCAAACATCTAATATTGAGGTAGTTGAGAGGAAAAGTACTCATAGCACTAAGACACCATTGCCTAAGGGCAAGGAATGTCACATCAATGCTTATAACCTAGGCCTAAAAAGGCTAATCATGCATTCATCTACATCATCATGCATATGCTTACACTATTTTCTACTCCTAATCATTCATGCATATGCTCACACTCACATCATCATAGTATGAGAAGGACCCCTACTCATACTAAAGTTATGCATAGGAGAAAGACTCACAATCTAAACTCCAATGTCATTATTGCATGAAGTTTGGTCATATAAACATCTTTTGTTATATTAGGAAGGCTCACCTCAAATTAGAGGACACTTCTAGGCCTAACCTATAAGGACCCAAGTATACTTAGGTACCTAAACAAAAGTGATTTATTTGTGTTGTAGGATCGTATGGTAGCCACTAATGAAGACAATGATTGGCATATGGATAGTGGGTGCTCAAAGCATATGACGGGCAATAAAAAGCTACTCATAGCCATAAAAAAGAAGGAAGGTGACAATGCCACTTTTAGGAATAATGTCAAGGGTAAGGTAATTGGCATTGGAATAATTGGTAAGAATGGTTGTTTACTTATTGATAATGTTCTTCTAGTAGATGGTTTGCAACATAATTTGCTTAGTGTAAGTCAATTATGTGATAAAGGTAACCAAGTCACCTTTGACCTTAGAGAGTGTTGAGTTACCACTTTGGTGGATGAGAAGGTAATCTTCAAAGGTGAAAGGAGGGATAATACCTACTTAATTGACTTAGACAATTTGGTTAATCAATCTTTCAAGTGTCTTGTGTCCTTTGGCAATGAGGCTTGGCTTTAGCATATAAGGTTTGGTCATGCTAGCATAGAGCTCATATAAAGCCTATCTAAAGGAGAGCTAGTGGAAAGACTTTCCAAGCTAAAATTCTTAAAGGATAAGACCAGTGGATCATGCCAAATAATGAAGCAACATCTATCATCATTAAAAGCAACGAATGTTGTAAGTACAACTAGACCTCTTCAACTTATCCATATGGACTTGTTTAGACCTACTAAGAGCATTAGTTTTGTCCTAATTGATGAATACTCTAAGTTTACTTAGGTGTCTTTTCTAGCTCATAATAATGAAACTTTGATGCTTTTAAAAGTTTTGCAAAAAAAGTTCAAATGAAATAAGGTTACTTCATTTCATCTATAAGGAGTGACCATAGAAAGGAATTTCAAATTGAATATTTTGAAACTTATGGCCTAGAGAATGGGATTTCTCATAACTTTTCAACTCCTAGAACACTACAATAAAATGGTGCTGTAGAGAGGAAAAATAGAACACTAGAAGAGATGGCTAGACCATGCTCAATGAGTACTTTGTGCCTAACTACTTTTGGGTCAAAGCCATCAATACTTCTTGTTATATTACTAATCGTGTTTTCAAAAGACCCATTCTCATCAAAACTTCTAATGAGCTTTGGAATGGTAGAAAAACTAAGATATCATATTAAAGAGTTTTTGGGTGTAAATGCTACATCTTAAATACTAAGGACAACCTTGGAAATTTGATTGTAAGACAAATGAAGAAATTTTTCTAGGTTATTCCACCTCTACTAAAGCCTATAGGGTTTTTAATAAAAGTAGTTTGGTTATTGAGTCAATGAACATTATGTTTGATGAATCTAGTAAACTTGATCATGGGAAAGGTTCTTTTAATGATAGTCTTATAGGTGACTTTAGGAAAATAGAGTTAGAGTCAACTTCACGAGAAATGGTTATAGACCTTGATAAAAATAAGTTAATGAAAGAAGAAAAGGAATCCCAACCATAGCAAACATAAATTCCAGCTCAAGATCTTCTAAAGGATTGGAGATTCTCCAAACATCACCCAAAAGATCTAATTATTGGTGATACATCCAAGGGAGTAAGTATCAGACCTCACCATCATGCATTAGACAATAATCATGCATTTGTTTCTCAATTTGAGCCAAAATCAATTAATGAGGCTCTTGATGATGAACATTGGGAGATTGCTATGCAAGATGAAATCAATGAATTTGAGCGAAACGATATGGGAAATTGTTCCTAGGCCTAAGAAATATCCTATCATAGGATGCAAGTGAGTGTTTAGGAATAAGTTAGATGAGCATGGTTTCATTACTAGAAACAAAGCTAGTTGCAAAAGGGTACAACTAAGAGCAAGACATTGATTTTGATGAAACCTATGCTCCCATAGCAAGATTAGAGGCCATTAGGATTCTCTTAGCTTATGCATGTCACATGAACTTTAAACTTTTTCAAATGGATGTTAAAAGTGCTTTTTTAAATGGTCTCATTAAGGAGGAAGTTTATGTTGAACTTATAGGTTTTGAATCTCACATTTTTCCAAATCATGTATATAAATTAACTAAAGCGTATATGGTTTGAAACAAGCTCCAAGAGCTTGGTACGAAAGGCTTAGCTTATTCCTTTTATAAACTGATTTTGAGAAAGGGAAGGTTGATACTACTTTATTTGTCAAAATGCACAATCAAGACACACTCATTTACAAATAGATAATGACTATATTATATTTGGTGCTACTAATGAATCTCTTTGTAAGGATTTTACCAAGTGCATGGCTAAGGAATTTGAGATGAGCATGATGGGAGAGATCAAGTTCTTTCTTCGCGTACAAATCAAGCAAACCAAATAGGACATCTTTCTCAACCAAGCCAAATACACAAAAAATCTACTTAAAAAATTTGGTATGGATGGATGCAAAGTAATAAAGACACCAATGAGTGCTACTGCCAAAATAGACAAAGATAAATTAGGTAAGCCAGTTGATGAAAAGAGGTATAGATGTATGATTAGTTCTTTGCTCTATCTTCCTACTTCTAGAACCGACATGTTTAGTGTATAGGTGTGATAGTTTTAATCATGCCTTAAGGAATCTCATTTAAATGCTTTTAAAAGGATTCTTAAGTATTTACATGGCATATTACACTAAGATTTATGGTATCCTAGGAATTCATCCTTTGGTCTTTTAGGGTATTCGAATATGGATTATACTGGTAGCTTATTAGATAGAAAAAACACTTTTGAAACTTGCCAATTTATAGAAGTATGCTTAGTTTCATGGTTTAGTAAGAAACAAGTTTTAGTTGTTTTATCCATTATAAAAGCAAAATATATGGTGGTGGGTTGTTGATGCACCCAAGTTCTTTGGATGAAACAACAACTCAAGGATTATGGCAAAGTTGTTGATCACATGTCTATCAAATGTGATAACGCAAGTGCAAAAAAATCTTTCAAAACCATCCAACACTCTAGGAGCAAATACATTGACATTATTTATCATTTTCTTAGAGATCATGTCTAAAATGGTGATGTGGTGTTAGAGTTGATCGACACCAATCATCAACTTATAGATAATTTCACTAAACTCATGAATGAAGAAAGAATGAACTTCATTAAGAGGGAATTAGGAATGCTTGATGGAAGCTCCATAAGTTGAAAATTAGATCTCATAAATCTTTTTTTAGTTTGTTATATTGAATAATTGAATTTTGTGTTTGATAATATGTATTTTAATTGCTTTGAATGATTTAATTCTTTATGCAAATGTGCTTCTCTATGCCAATTTGCATGAATTAATCATCATTACATTAAGTGGATCACATCTAGAGAGACCATTTTTTCTTCCTTTCTTTTCTTTCTTTTACTTTGTAATTCGTGGTTACTATGATAAAATTGTGGTCGCAATTTACAAGCACTCATCAATTTTCTATCACACTTTTAATTCGTTGTCATGACATTAGATCGCCATCATGAATTTTTTCAAAATTCAAAAGTTTTGACCCTTAATTCATTTAATTTCTAGGAATTCTTAACTGTTACTTGCAAATTTTGTAATTAGCGATCGTGACCTGAGGTTCACGATCGCGAATTAGAGTAACCATCAAACATTAATTGATTTGATTGCCAATTGATGCCACCCCCTTATTTAATGCAAAATTTGTCATTTATTATTATTTTATTAGATTTTTGACTATTTAATCCATTCCAACATCTTTTAATTTCAATTTTACCTATTCTCTTCATCTATCTCCAATTTCTTCCCTCAAACCTACTAATTTCTCTAAACTTCTCTCAATGGCACCCTAGAAGATTTCTAGAGCATAAAAAGGCGAGGGTATAACCTAACCTTCTAGCCCTCCTACCCTTCACTTACTGAAAGGATAACAAAAGAGGAGAAAGTTTGTTATAAAGCTAATCCAACAAAATAATCCAACCCAATAAGATTCCATATACTTTTCTCCTTGAATCCCTTGGAATAAAGGGTGGAATTCACGCCTCTGTCTAACTTGGGCTAGAATGAGTTCATCTTTCGAGATGAACCTGGATACAAAGAAATTGTTAAGGAGTTCATGTGAACAGTCACCTTAAGCTGAATAGCAGAATCAAAAGTAGGTCAGTACAAGTTAGTTTTTCAGGCATTTAGGGACCCTTATTTTATCACCTTTGAACAAATCTCTAACCTTTTCAACCTTCAAGTGGGAAATGATATCCCTTTCATCATCTTTGGACTTGACATCATCTATTCTGAATTTTGGTCTTAGATTTCCATCGAAACAAAAAATGACCCTAAAACATCTCTGGCCAAATATATTTGCACCCTTCTAAATTGGGCTTATTTACTGTATTATCGCCTTTTCTATTAATGCTAGGGGTGATTAGAATGAAAATCCCTCCCAAAAGGACCTAGCATTTTTGTTTTGTTTAACAAAAAACAAGCCCATCGAAACTGGCTGATACCTTATAGATCAATTGATTCACATGAGTATGAAGACTAATTGCTAATTCCTCTTACCCTCTTATGTCACAACCATTTATCGTAATTTGGGAGCTCTTAATGAGGAGAATGAGAAATTCCTCACTAATAAATATCTACCATACGATCCTAAATTTCCTTGATTTACCCTACCTCGTCAATGCTAAGGCTATTCACCTTGACACTTATATTTATACCTTGGGATCAACTAGGCCGAAAAGGCATGAGACTACTCAAGCCTCAAAAAGGAAAAGGCTTGTGATAAAGGAAGGTGCTTAACCAATCGCATCTCCTAAACCTAAACCAAAGTCTAAGTCTTTCGCCATCTCACTTTCCTCAATCAATAAGATATTAAACAAAGTAATGAGGGTGATCAAGAGGATATTTCTTATACTTTTCAACCTCTACAGTGACTTGTTGTATCTTTAAGAAAAGGTGGGTACTACACTTTGCCACCTCCTTGATTTGGAGGATACTTCAGAAGAGGAAGAAGATCAAGAGGTGGAAGAAGGGGAAGAAACACAGGGTGGCGATAGAGATGAGGAAATTAAAGACTATAAAGATGATGATAGCTCTGTAATCTTTTAGCTTTCTTTCTTAAGCTTGTTATCTTTTAATGTCTTTATTGTATTTATTTTATGGCCTAAGTTTGTCATCCCACATCTTTATATTTGTGTTTATCTATTTCAAGAAATTTATTTGCAATTTTTTTTCATTTATTTTTTCTTGAAGTATG
The DNA here is from genome assembly GCA_949677035.1 of Omphalea diandra. Lineage (NCBI taxonomy): Eukaryota > Viridiplantae > Streptophyta > Magnoliopsida > Malpighiales > Euphorbiaceae > Omphalea > Omphalea diandra. The sequence goes on from CATIWR010283460.1 coordinate 18,594, forward strand.
ATTGCTCTTTAATTTAATCACTTTATACAAATCCTTATTCGAATCATGTCATATTTACTTCTACAAATGCATTCATATTCTTTTTTTGATCTTGACTAAAGGTGAAGGAAAGTGAAAATAAATTGCATGACATCCTCAATGGGGCATAAAAGTTGAGGGGGAGAAAACATACTTATGCATCTCACATCTAAATTGGTTTGTTACAAAAGTTTAATTTGTTATAAAGTTTTAACCATCTCAACTTCACACTTATGCAATTTATTACCCCATGCAAAATCAATCCAAGTTATCAAAATAAAAAAAAGGGAGATTGTTGGGCTAAATTGGTCAAACCAAGGTCAAAGTTCTCTTTTGATCTTGACAATGTAAATTGATAAGTTCAAACATTTTTTTAAGTGTTGATTTTACAGTTTTTAAGATTGGTTTACATTGAAAGTTGGATGGGAGTCTAAATCTTAAACATTATGAAAGGCATATCAATTAGTGGTCAAGAACCTATAAATCGTGATTGAGACATTGCAAAAGAAATGGATGAGCTTGAAACCAAATAGATTGGTGGAGCAAATCACAACTGCAACCTTGTCAAGAAAGAAATGATATTCAAATAGTCTAATTCGCAATAACAATCGCGTTCTCAGTCACGACCGTGACTTTTGTTAGTTGAATGGAAGGAACCAAGTCCATAACCAAAGCTTGCCAAGTGTCTAAGATAACTATTGACATATAAAAATTCATGAAGGTGAAATAGCTTTTGAGATCATGACCTATCAAAATAATTTTTACTTCTTCAAACTGAAGGATTCATGGTCACAATCGCGTTCAAGAAGAACTTAAATCACGATCGCGACTTTTGGTTAGTTGGATAAATGCAATAACTATTTTCTTGGAAGTCCAATAACAACATGTCTCGTGGACTAGCTGTTATATATAAATGGGGTTCTCGACCTTGATTTCAAATTTCTTAGAGTATAATGTCAATTTGCGACTGCAACATACTAGTCACGATCGCAAAATTAGTCTAATAGGCATTTAATGCAAAATCTGTCTAGCTTGCCATAGAAATTTAGATAAAGTTTCTTTGTAACATCTCTTTGCTGGTTATTGCTTATAAATACTCCACCAAATAGATATGAATGCAAGAGAATAACATTGAATATAGCCAAATTCTTGCAATTTTGTTTCTCAATTGAAATTCTTTGTATGTGAGTTGATATTGTTGGGCGTAAGCATTAAATACCATTGTTATTAGGTTTGAGAGTTAGCCTAGCTATAAAACTCTTGTATAGGTTAAGTGTGAGCCATTGGGAAAACGCTTGAGAGGTTTCCTTGTGTGAGCCTTAAAATACAAGTTCTAAGGTTGTGTGTGAGTCATAAAATATAAAGTGTACAAGTTTGGTGTGAGATTGAAAACACTATTTAGTGATAGTAGAACACCCAATTATGAAGAATTGAGGAGTGGACTTAGGATTCATTAACACCCGAACAACTATAAAACATTGTGTGTTCATCTCTTCTCCTTGTCTTTCAATCTCCAAATTCATTACCTTTCCTCAAAATTTTTTAAATTCCTACCAATTCAACCCCCTTTTTTTGGTGCTCAAGGGTCAACAACTTGAAAAGATTGATCCAAAACTTTTAAAAGATTGTATTTCACCATTTGCCTCAGGAGGAGAATGCGATGGCTGATGCCTTAACTACTTTAGATTATCTAGGATGGGTCAAAGAAAATACAAATGAAGCATTATTTATATTTAGGTCCATAACATCATGCCATATCGACAATGATGTAAGACAAGTCTTAGTAGAAAACTGTCCATGGTACTACAATGTAAAGGCATATCTAGAGGGATAAACATACCCTAAAGGGGCCGAAAGGAGGGATAGGGATATAATTTAGAGTTTAGGATCACAGTTCATAGTTTATGATAATATGGTGTGCAAATAAGCACCATACAAGGTCCCCTTGAGATATCTAACAAAAGAGAAAGCAAGTAAGGTCATGGAAGAGGTACATGCTAGGGTGTATGGTCCGCACATGAATGAGAAGGCATTGGCAAGGAAAATCCTGAGGATGGGCTATTATTGGACCAATATGGAGCAATATTGCATTCAAATAGTTCACAACTGTCATAAGTATCAAGTTCACAATAGCCTTAATCATCTACTGTCGACGAAATTACATAATCTGACTTTCCCTTGGCCATTCATAGCTTCGGGTATTAATGTGATCAAGGAAATTAGACTAGCTTCTATAGGAAGGCATAAATACATTGTGGTAGTATGGATTACTTTTCAAAGTAGGTGAAAGTTAAGCCCATTAGCAAGCTGAGGCAAAGCAAATTGCTTAATTCATAGAAAAGAATCTTATTTTTTTGTTATGGTGTGACATGTCACATCATGATAGACAATGAAGTACATTTTCAAGTTGAGGTTAGGACAATTTTAAAGAAGCATGGTGTAATCCAACATAACTCATCTCCTTTTTTACCACAAGCTAATGGGGCAGTTGAAGCAGTTAACAAAAATGTCAAGAACATCCTTGTTGAGGTGGCATAAACTTAAAAGGATTGATCTGAGAAGTTACCTTTTACATTATAGGGGTACTGAACCATAGCTAGAACATCGACAGGAATGACACCATACTGCTTGGTATATGGGATGGAGGTAGTGCTACTAACTGAGATAGATATGAAGTCCTTATGAATACTGGTTAAGACAAAAATTATAACATATATGTGGGTGAAGCAGATTTGAATAGTTGACCTTACTATATGAGAAAAGGTTGAAGGCTCTTTATCATATCCAACTGTATCTAGTAAGAATGGCATGTGCTTTCAACAAGAAGGTCCAAGAAACCTTGATAAGAGTCAATGATTTGGTGTTAATGGCAATTCAGCCGCAAGCCTAGGATCTTCGAGGAAAGTTTATGCTAAACTGGAAAAGTCCCTCTATGGTCAAGCAAATCTATTTTGATGGTGCCGTAAAGTTGTCAAATATGGATGAGAATAAATTCTCTGAACCTATAAACCTAGGTAGGTTAAAGAAGTATTTCATGTGAGGAGGTGAGAAAACTAAAGTAAGCTCATTAAGTCAAAAACTTGAAAAGGTAACTTAGCTTAGGCAAAAATTAAGGCATTAAAAAAAGAAAAAAGAAGAAAAGCTTGCTAAGTCAAAAATCCAAAGAGTTTGTATAGGTAAAAATTAGGACATAAAAATATGAAAAGCAAAAGCTGAGCAATCGATCACTAGAGGAAAGCCACTAAAGAATGGTAGAAAATGGGATGAAAATAAAGGAAGCAAAAACAAAGAGTAAGGGATCAACAAGTTAAGAGTAAGATAATCAGATGATCTAATATGCCATTATTAAATATAGTAGTCGAGCCGATAATTAATATGTAATATGCAAAATGTAATGGTTCATGTTAAACATAATATCATAAGGAGATGCTTTTGCATAATTAAAGCATTCTTTTGTCAAACATTTCTTTTGACTAAACGAAATACAAATAGTTTTTTCCTTAAGCTCATTATTGTTATTATGAATGTTTGATAGGCCTATACTACTAATCGCTACTCAATCAAGCCTTAAAGTCAACATCATTGAAAATAAAGGCCTTAAATGGTAAAATGTCATAAATATATCTATCAGCCTAAGTAGCCTCTACTTTGTCTACAAAGCATTGGGTTTGAGGTCTATTAGTGAAGGATGGAAGGAAGCCAACTATATCTTTTACAGACCTAAATTAATGACAAACTTATCCATATCATAAAAAGTACCAGATGACAGAGCAAGGATGATCACATAGTCACTAAAAGACCTAAAGGTAACCCTCTTAAGCCTCCATCGTGGATAGGTCCAATGGATATTAGAGTCAGTGATATGAGATAGCCACTCAGTCTAAGTTGCTTCTATGGTAGCAGATCTTGATAGACAATGATTTGAATGATATTGTGGGAAGTAACGGTTTACATTCATAGTTAGAATAGCCAATAAACCTAGCTTCTCTTACAACCATACCTAGAAAAAGGAAAAGAAAAAATAAAGAAGAAAATAATAAAAAGGCTCGTTAGTTTGAAAACCTGAAAAGGCAGCCTAAGCAAAAATGAACAGTCCACTGGATTAAAAATTCATAAGGTTGGTCCATGTAAAATTTAGGGCAGTATAATAATAATAATAATAATAATAATAATAATAATAATAATAATAATAATAATAAGCTAAAAAGCTGTAAGTAGAAAATTATACCTGAACCAATAATAGGCTCTCAGAAAAAGAATTGTTGAAACCAAGTAACATCCTGTGCAAACCCATAATAGTTTCCTTAAGAATTGTAGTGATGGGTGTCTTCCTGAGCTCAATTCCCAAAAAAAAAGGTAGAATATATAAGTCTATCTCTTTGTTATTTTTATGTAGCAAAAACTTCTTCGTTAGTATAGTCGATATGATATGAGCTTATGCTGCTTGAGCATAGCTCTTAGAAGGATAAAGAGCAAGAAAGGAAGACATAAGAATTTTCTCTTTACCAAGGGTGTACATAGTTGTCTCATTGTTAAATAGTTCCATCATCTTTTAGATGTGTGAGTGTGGTAGTGTAATTTGGTTAACACCCTTGATGGGCTTTAACACCTGCCTAAGGTTGATTAGATTAACTCTAAGATGGGGGAGACTTTAAAAATGCTTTAGTTATGGTGGGAAAAGGGAAAATAATAGGTCTAGACATGAAAATTAAAGAGGAGATATTTATAGAAGAAAACAAAGATAAATAGTGCATGACAACTATGTACACTAATACATGATTGTATCGACTGCTCAAGCTATTTATACAAATAATTAATGGTTTATATAAAACATTTTTCTTGTAGAGTTTTGGGCAAAATTTCCCTTGCATTTTAGACTTCCAATTGCCTTGTACCTATCTTAAAGATCATGTATATGTGCAAACGAGTAACAAAAATAAAAGCACACATCTAAATAAAAAATTTAAAGCCAAAATTGAAATTATGCAAGCATGTCGAAGAAATTTTAGAGTTTTGCCAAAAATGAAGGTAGAATCACCTTAAATGGTATCCTAAAACTCCTAGTTGTTTAGATAAGCATCCAAAAGAAGAAAGATATTAAAGTGGCTTAAACATTTATCCTACAATATCAATATTATTAATGTTCAGTAATGTACAGAAAAGAAACTAAAAGAAAATAAAAATCCTAAAGAGATAAAAGAAATGTCAAATGGTTCAACCCTCCTCACTCCTTGAAGTAGTTCCTTCCTCCTCACCCTTTCCCTCTGAGGTGACAAACTCATTAAAATCCTTAGGTATCAGTGGCACCATCTACTTTGCTACTGCCACTTGCAAGTCTGTATCCCACATCTCGCGAGTCAAGTGCGTTGGATTATCTCCTACAAGAAACACGAAGGTTAGGATGTGTAAGATACACAACACATACAAGCATTCCATAAACATGCATACATAATTTCCATTTTTATTACTAACCTAGACCTCCTGAATTTTTTGGGCCATGGCCCTCTTGAGTGTAACAATTAAGTCCACCTTCTCTTTAACTTGGATATGATTAATCTGTGAAGGAAAGATAATTTTATTAATATATAATCAAGCAAAGAGTAGATTGTACAAAAATTACAAAAGCAAGATACTTACGTGGGTGGTATCGATAGGTTTGAAAGTAGACGATGACCTCATGATCTCTAACGTCATCATTAACCTAGTAAGCGACCATGCATGACTCGACCATGTTGTTAGGAAAGAGATCAAGCTCCTTTATTACCATTAGCTCTAATCCTCATACTTTAGAACTGTAGGCCCTTTTATGGCCTTATACAGTAGGTGTAGGCTTTGAAAGCCTCCACTCATAGTGTATTGTCGGCCTCTGGGCCCTGTAGTGTATAATGGTCCTCTCATGCACCTCATGTCGTGGAAATGTCTAAATCACCATGTTAGGCATGAGGATAGTCCTAAGGAGAGCCCCAACAATTTAAGCTGTACGGGAGATAACACCAATCACTAGCTAGTTTGTTGGCATAAACCATAAAGCTTGTTGCACCTTATCCTCCTCACTTATGTTTACCAGCTAGAACATATTCGTTGGAAGGTGTTGAGGCACGGGTCGAGTGTTAGGTTTTATAGTGCAAGCATAGTAGAAAAACAAAACTTTAACATGTAAAACACATAAAGTATTAATGTGATTTGGTTAAATTAAGAAGAAGGATGTGAAAAACCTTACCAATTCGGACAATAGAGGTAAAATTGATGAAAGGTAAATAGGGGGTTTACACCAGTAACACTCAACCTCGAGCTTGGAGTATAGATCATTAAATTCAAATGCTACCAATATGATGAATGTCCTCTGTAAGTTTTCACATAAATCGACTCTTTAAAAATGATTAGTGTGCTAGCATTAGGGTTTTCTCTTTTTAAAATAGTTTTTGATAATTACATGAATGTTGTCACTTCCTCTTAGAAAACCCTAAACATGCACATATATCTTAACCATTGAGATATTTGTGTCTGCTCTATCTCTTAAAAGGTATAGATAAGATAATATCTTATTTTGTTTTAACTTTTAACATGAATAGGATATCTAGATATCAAGGTAAAATATCTAATTATCTAAATATATATTTAGAGAGAGAAGAAAATACCATTCATTTTTGGGCTTGTTCTAAATGTGTGCAACCTTAGAGGTTCATATAATGTTGGTAGTGGTCTAAAACTTACTTTTGGCCCATAAGTCACAAGTTGTCTTTATCAAGATATTATGGCTATCCAAGTTATGTGAAAGTCAACAATCTCACCTAACCTATTTTATAAGCCATATTATAATTCTTTTGTCACATTATATCTCAATTGAACATAAGAAATGGATAATGTCATCCTTATATATTTCAATTATTTATAGATCTCTAAGTAGACTGATGTAAAATGACATTGATAACCATAATCAATTCATCTTCGCATGACCATGCAATCTCTTTAGTCTAACTTATTGAGGAGCCCATAGATATATTTCTCATAAATGTTCGAGGGATAAATTCCTACTCAATCTCTCATATTACTCCATATAATTTACTTCAATTCCAATATCAGTTTATATAATAATTTTGTGAATGATATTGTTAAACTTTATCAAAACATGAAGTTTATCATATTGGAATCCATGGTATTTTTTAGGTCGGAAGATTAAGTTAATACTATTACATGAGAATCACTTATGTAATTTTATCCATGTAGTGTTCTCATTATTGGTCGGTCTAATACAATGTTTCTTAAACATGTATTTATATGTCTGACTTAATATCACATATCCATGATTAATAAATCATAATCATCAATTGAAATATATACTAGTATTTATTTATTATTATTCCAACAATAATGATTGACTAGGGATACTTTAAAATTGAATCCTTTGCACCTGACAGTTGAAATTTGAATGATATTAGTAAGTGCACTAGTTACTAAGTAGTAAAAAGATATTGTTTCCATGATGGTTTAACAAAATAAGTACTACTATTATAGTTGGCCTTTGATTATTTGGACAATCAAATTTAAAAGAGTAATTAAAATATGAAAATTCAAAGTAAATAAACTAAAAAAATTTAAAGACTAAAACAAATAAAAGAGAAGCAATAAACAAGTAAAGTTGCAACAATCAAATTTAAAGGACTAAAACTATTAGTCTACCTAACCACTCCAATAGATTTCAATTAACTAAATTCAACCAGGATAATCTATTATTTTCATAAGCTAAGATTCTTTCGTAAAATTGTTTAATATTCCCTTTGAGATATATTAATCATACTCCTATCAAGTAACCTTAGATCCCTCTATAGAGTTCTTGAGATAAAAAAAGCATTAACTCTATGAAAAACTTGTAAATTCAAATGAATTATATATATATATATATATATATATATATATATATATATATATATATACACACACACACACACACACACAATTTAATTCACACCATGAATTATTTATTATGTTATGCAAAATCCTTTCCTATTTCGCTCACTATATACTATTCAATTCACATCATGAATTATTTATTATGTTATGCAAAATCCTTTCCTATTTCGCTCACATAAACCACACCGATCAATAGGTGATCAAGCTCTCAATAGCATAAAGCATAATAATTCATGAAAAATATAAAAATAAAAATAACTTAATGAAATAAAATAAAAATCAATTAATTGTTGTGATAAGGCTTTCCATAGCCTTTGCTATAAGAAAATTAGCTTATGAAGAGAGCTAGAAAACTAAACAGAAGAAGAAAAAAAGATAGAATCATGAGTTCAATGGAAGAGAAGAATGTATTCAGTTAAGGTTGGTTGGACTCTTGCTTTGCTAATTCATGTTTCTTCCCCTCCATACAAGAGAAAAAGACTCCTATTTATAACACAAAAATATCTCTCACAAAAATCTCTCAAAGATCTCCCAAAAATCTTTCCTAAAAATAAGAGATATGATCTTCCCAAATGGTTTTAGAAAATATCAAAAGAAGATCTAAATCTAGAATAAATCTCCTAAATCAAATCACCAAAATAAGATAGGATCTTTTATTAAAATTATGCTAAAAATTAGCTCCTTGCTCACTTAAACTCGTTAGCCTTGGATTAACAAGTAGTACCTACACCTTTTCATTACAAGTCTTTTGCTGCAAACTGCATTTTATCTTTTTTTGCCCCAAAATTAAAGAATTTGTAAATTGATGTCTAATATGTCCTTTTCAAATCTAATGCACCTAAAATATCAAAATTAAATTTCTTAAATATAAAATTCAATTAAAATTGAAAATTAAGCACAAAGTAAGAGAAATTTTACCACAATTAAATATGCACTTTTATAAGTTATTAGCACCTAAAGGTTTTACTGTCATTGATGACATTAGGTGGAATTATATATTCATAGAATTTATCATTTAGCCGTAAACAAAATAGATATTTGTTAAAATGCAGCCATGACATTATTAAAAAAATGTCCACTAAAAGCATTGGCATAAGGCACTTATCTAACAGTCTCTCACTTACACTAAGCACAGTAAAAAATGTATTTAATACCTATTGATCTAACATGACTCTCATGCTTTGGCTGTGATAGTGTTTTAGTGAATGGATCAATAATGTTGTCATTGGTTAGCACTCTGTGTATCTTTGCATCTCATCTCTCAATGATCTCTCGAATGAGTTGGAAATGCCTGAGTGTGTGTTGCATCATTGATGTGATATTGGTTTCCTAGCCTATACTATGGTTCCATTATTATCACAATACAAGTCCACTTGATTTGAAATGCTAGATATGATTTCTAGTCTAGAGTTAAACTTTTTTCCTCCAAATAACTTCCTTAACTGCCTTTGAGGCAACTATTTACTTAGCTTCTATTGTATAATTAGTCATAGTGTCTTACTTTGAACTTCTCCTGCTCACTACACCACTATTCAAACAAAACACGTAACCTTACTGTGATTGGAAGTCATCCTTATCAGATTGGAAGCTAGCATTTGTGTAACCACTTACACCTAGCTCGTCATCCTGTCCTCTATATAGTAACAATGGATCCTTTGTTCTTCTCAAGTACTTAAAGATATTCTTAACTGTTGTCTAGTGACTTTCACTTGGATTTGACTAGTACCTACACATTATACTCAATGCATATGAGAAATCAGGGCGAGTACATAACATGACATACATAATAGATTCAATAGCAAAAGCAAATGGAATCTTACTCATGTTCTCTAGCTCATCTTGTATATGTGGACACTAAGTCTTTCTAAAAGTTATGCCGTGTGACATTGGCAAGAATTGGAATCTTATATACTAAACCTAATTAGTATCTTATCAATGTATGTACTCTTACTTAGGCTAATCGGCCTTTTAGATCTATCCCTATAGATCTTAATGCCTAAAATGTAAGCAGCTTCACTTAAGTCTTTCATTGAAAAACATTTTCCTAACCACAATTTAACATTTTGTATGGTAGTGATATCATTTCCAATGAGTAATATGTCAGCAACATATAACATAAGGAAAACTATTGTGCTCTCATTAACCTTCTTATAAACATAAGGCTCATCTTCATTTTTGATGAAGCGAAACTCCTTGGTTGCTTTATTAAAATAAAGATTCCAATTCTGAGAAGCTTGCTTTAATCCATAAATGGACCTTTGAAGCTCACAAAGCTTTTAAGAATTCTTAAGACTAATAAAACCTTCTATATGTGTCATATACACATCCTTAAGGAAATTTCCATTAAGAAATTCTATTTTGACATTCATTTGCCATATTACATAATCATAGTATGTAGCTATGGTAAGGATAATTCAAATGGATTTAAGCGTAATGACTAGTGAAAAGTTTTCATCATAGTCCATACCATGTGTTTGCTTGTAACCTTTTGCAACTAGCCTTGCTTTATAGGAATGCACATTGCCATACATGTTTGTTTTCTTTTTTAAATCCCATTTACACCTAATAGTTTTTAAACTATTAGGTGGATCAATCAAAGTCCATACTTGATTGTCATACATGGATTTCATTTCAAATCTCATGGTTTATAGCCATTTCTCAGAGCCTAAACTATCCATAGCCTCTTGATAAGATGTAGGCTCACTTTGGTCTATAATCACCCCTTCATTATTATTAATTAAGAGAAATTCATATCTCTTAGGTATCTAATGTGTTCATATAGACCTTCTTAGGGCTTGCGTTACTTGTACAAGTTCAACAATAGCTTGTGAATCCTATTAAGATTCTATAGGTGGTCAACACTATCTTATGGTTCTCAAATTTCTTTAAGTTGAACTTTAGTCCCTCTAGTTCTTTTTGAAATGAACTCTATTTGTAAAAAGACGTCATTCCAAGCGATAAACACTTTATTCTTAGAAGTATTGTAGAAGTATTATCCTTTAATTTCTTTAGAATTTCCCATAAAATAAATTTTTTTATTTAGATGGTAATTTATCTGAAATTTGATGCTTTACATAAGTATCACGACTCCAAATCTTTAGAAAAGACAAATAGGGAGATTTTCTAGTCCATATCTCATATGTTGTTTTTTTAATCACCTTTGGTGGAACTCTATTTAGTATGAATGCAACATTTTCTAAGGCATATAGCCTAAAAGAGATTGAAAGATCTGTTTTACTCGTCATAGATTGAACCATATCTAATAAGGTTCAATTTCTCTATTTAGATACACCATTCCATTGTGGTGTTCCTAGTAGAGTTACTTGTGAGACCATCCTATAATCTATAAGATTATCATTGAATTCTTGGCTTAAATATTCATTGCCACGATATGATGAAAGTGCTTTAATATTTTTACCAAGTTAATTTTGTGCGTCATTTTTGAAAATTTTGAACATTTCAAAAGATTAAGACTTATGTTTCATAAGATACATATAGATACACCTGCTATAATCATTTATGAAAGTAATGAAGTACTGGAAACCTCTTCTAGCAATTGAACTTAATGGTCCATATATACCAGTTTGTACTAGGCCCGATAAGTTATTAGCCCTTTCAATATGCCTTATGAAAGGGGCTTCAATCATTTTTCCCAATAAACAAGATTCACATGTTTGTTGGAGCTTTGATATGTGTTTCTTTTTTATATGGCCCAAACAACAATGCCATATATAGTCAGAATTTGAGTCATTAGATTTATACTTCTTGGTATCAATATTAAAATAGACTCAACATTATTGTTTTTAGGATTTAGGACATAAAGACCATTTGATAAATGAGTATAACCATCAAACATGTCATCAAAAGAAATGGACCATTTATTATTCTTAATACTAAAACCAAAACTTTCTATGTCCAAACAAGAAATAGAAATATTATTCCTAGTCAAAGTAGACACATAATAATAATTATTCAATGTCAAAACAAGTCCACTAGTCAAAGCTAACTCATAAGTTCCTATGGATAAAGCAGCTACTCTTGCTCCATTTACAACTCTTAGATTCACATCGCCCTTGGCAAAAAATCTACTCTTTTTTAGACCCTCAATGTTATTATAAATGTGAGATCTATATCCAGTATCTAATACCCATGAAGTGGATTCAGAAGTAGGTAAATTGACCTCTATAATATGTATATATGGAGTAGTAACCTGAATGTCCCTTTTCTTTATCAAACCATCTAGATAGAGCTTGTAATTTCTTTTCTAATGACCTAGCTCATTACAGAAATGACATATTCCTTCCTTAGGAGGTTTGGGCTTAGGGTTAGGCTTGGGCTTTTTTAAATACTTTGTAACCTTTTTTTTTTCCCTTTCCTTTCTTATTCATACCTTTCCCCTTAATGATTATTAGAACGTCTTAGTTTTGTTCTTAATGTTCTATTCAATAGTCTTGAGCATCCCATGCAATTCAGAAACAAATTTCTCCATATTATGCATATTATAGTTCATAATGAATGCATCATATACATCTGGCAAGGACTAGAGAATAATGTTAGTAACTAACTCTTGGTTAATGACAAGACCAAGTTTTTACAAATATTTAAGATAAACCATCATCTTCAGAATATGAGGATTGATTGAGCTACCAATTGCTAACTTGCATGAAAGTATAGCCTTGATGGTATTAAACCTTTCAATTTGGGCTTGGCCTACTCTTGAAATATTTCCTTGAGATGACCCACCATAGTATATGCCTCTATTTCCATCAGTTGTTTTTAAAGCTCTAATTTCATGCTACTAAGCATAAGGCAAGTTACATCCATTGAGTCATTAAGATGCCTTACGTGAGCATCTCTTTGGGCTCTAGGAGCATTAACAGCAGGCTCCATAAGGATAGGTTGATCTAAGACATATTTCTTCCTTTCTTGCTTAAAAACAATTCTCAAGTTTCTATACCAGTGAAGGAAATTAGACTTAATCAATTTATCCTTCTCAAGGATTGATCACAATGTCAAATTAGAGGTATTATTTGAAGTCATAATCTATAACAAAGATATATAATGTGCACTTACTATTTTATTAAATATTAACTCTCACTAAATCTTTTCAAATCAATAACCCTTAAATTACAATTTTTCAAAAATTGAAATTTTAGTAGACCAAGACCCATATTTCACCTAATTCTAAGTAAGCTTTGGCTTGTTACTTAAAATTGGGTTATTTAGGTAGGTAACACTTTACTAATTATATATTATGTAACTCATGAATAACTATGGGATATTGACATCACATGTCTTGACTTATCCCATCAAGTGCCCTAGGTTCAAAATTATTTTGCTAACCAAGTTAAGTTTAACCTTTTCAAACTTATGGATATCACCATTATCCATCTTGTCTTATTAGGATGGCCTAATATGCTTTGCTTTGGCAAAACCTTTATTTAGGAATTAAAGTCTTGACAAGTGTTTGATTTAACTAGCTGTTATCCTAGTATGTATTATTATGTTGCATCTCATACATCATATGCATTACATCATAAATATCCATACATAATAATAACACAAATAAACATGTCATAGCATGGCCCTTAATTTAGATTGATCTTCGTAAGTCAACATGAATATCAAAGACCAATCCTAGGGGTAAATCTTCATCTGCATAGATTTCTAAGTTGCCATCAACAGTCTCTACCGCATGCCTTAAAGATCACCATCTTGTGCCTTGAAGGTCTCCATTGCAAGTTGCAGTTTACATAATTGTAATCTATACTATTCTATTACTATTAATAGAATAAATGATTACAATAAAATAAATGACACATGTCATATTTAAAAATTACCTTTGAAAATATAAAATTTTAAAAGAAATCACATTAGTCTACCGGGCCATACCATGCATAATGCAAAAAGACATAAACAAAACATGCAAAAACACAAAATAGGTTATCTTAGGGCAATTTACAATTTATATGATAAAACCATTCGAGGTCATGAGGCAGCACGCCTTTTAGGGTTGTACAGGCAGCGCCCTTAGCGGGTCCATATGATAGCGCTTGTGGCAGGGTCTGGGGGTAGCGCCTCTGAAAAGTAAATAATTTACTTTGTTTATTTGTATGAGTTAACTAAAATGTTTAACAATTCTGTTCATAACAAAACTAATTAATCTCTGCTTAACACTTAAATAGATTTATGGAATTTATTAATATGTTAAAAAAAAGATTGTCCTTCATTTACCAATGAAACAAACTTTACAACGTTAATAAAAGTAACGACCAATTCATTATAGCTCTGATACCAATAACTATAACAACCATTTTCATTTACATAACTCATATCATTCATGTTCAAAATACATATGCATATAGGTTTTATCCATCCTACACACAATCAAACATTTACATGATGCACATCTATGTATATGACACCAGAAGAGAG
>CATIWR010283472.1:0-13368 GCA_949677035.1 Omphalea diandra
CCCCCCCCCCCCCCCCCCCCCCCCCCCCCCCCCCCCCCCCCCCCCCCCCCCCCCCCCCCCCCCCCCCCCCCCCCCCCCCCCCCCCCCCCCCCCCCCCCCCCCCCCCCCCCCCCCCCCCCCCCCCCCAGAATCGGAATCTTAGCTACAGTTGAAAAAGCTGAAAAAACATAGGAAAAAAAAAGCGTCAATAGATACACCATTCCCAAGAATAGAAGAAAACTTACGAAGCAATATCTTGAAATAACTAAAGGAAGACTTAGAGCTTCACCTGGCATCCCCATTTACAGAGAAGAACTAAACACTGAGAAATTTGCTTAAAAGAGTTGAAACCAAGAAAAACCAAAGTTTCACACCTATTCAGTATTTTCTTTTGAATCGGTAAGATCCCTTGTTCCAGAATTTATTAAAACAAACTAAACTCTTGCTTTAAAGAGTTGCAAGCATCAAATCTGAATCTCATACAAGAATTTGTCTTACAAAGAAAGAAAAAGATAGCAACGAAAACAAACTAACTATAGGTGTATACAGTGGGTTTAAAAGAAAATAAGATCCCTTTATCAAGAATCTCAAATGGTTATGCTCAGTTACAAGAACTGGAAGTTCCAGAATCAGACAAACAGTCCTACAGATCTATCCAATTGATGCAGATCGAATTAAATCTCATGCACTTCTGTGATATTATTCTTCCAATCTCAGATCCAAAAGGATCATCAAAACATTTTTCTTTCTAAAAAATCATTGTTTATGACCCCACATATCAAACTCAAATAAAAATCAAATTTGACGCCCCAAAACATATACATCTCAACCCAAATTTCCAAATCATAAGCACCACCCAAAAAAATAAGAACACATACATACGTACATAAGAATCAAAACCCAACACAATTTAACTACTGCGTTTCAACTTTCACTAGCAACAAAAATTTATCACACAAAACGATTAATCAGTGATTCGTTCAAGCACCATGCTCTAATCATCATTAAGTAACAAGTTATCATTAATCAGATCAATAATTAAAAATAGAGAAAAAATGAAAAAATTCTAAGAAAATACTGATATTTACAAATATTTTTTTAAAAAATTATTTTACTTGCTGTAAGAAAAAAAAAACAAAGAAAAACGGGAGAGATGAACGCCACAAACGCCAGATAGAGAGAAGAGAGAGCACAGTAAAAAAATAAAAAACAGGGTCGATTTTTGTTTTGCTTACCTTTTAATAATTTTATTTTTCTTTTTAAAAACAAAATAAATGGGCGTGGAAATTAGAACAGCGACTCGAGGGGAGTGTCGTTTCTCTGCACTTGGCTGGTAGAGGCGACAAGTGTCTATTGCCTCCTCGACACGAGTCGCCATTTAAGGATCTCAGGTTTCGGGTTTTCTTCAGTATATTTTTTATTTTAATCTCAGCAACGGAGGTCACGCAACGTGCACCAATAGGAGAAGATTTGAGAGACTGATTTGACATGCACCCAATAGGATCTGGCAAGGTGTGATTAGTGTTCTCCGTTCGATTCCGCTTTCCGACACGAGAGATTGGATGGTGATGGCGATGGATTTGGGGTTTGGTTGTTTGTATTGGTGGGGAATAGTGGCTTCTGGAGATAGGATTTCGTGTGGTATAGTGTAGTTGGTAAATCGATATCAGCGGTTCATTGCAAGGAATCTTTTTGTATAAGATGATTTATCAGATTGATAAATTTAAGCAGACCAAAGCTACCTTGTCATTTATGGATAAGCTAGTAATTACTATTAACTAGTCCATAAATAAAATAGTAAATTGAGTGGTATATATGAGAGAGTCTTATTGGGCATAGTTACCAAATTTCATAATCGAATTAGATTACTGGATCATATTAATAAAATTAAAAATTAGTTATGAGTTTAGTTTGATTAGATATCAAAATTGATCTACTAAAAATTGATTAAAACTGAAAAATTAAACAAAATTAGAAAAACGGATGAAAATTAAACTTTATATCAAAACGGTTCAATATAAAATAATATTATTTATGAAAAATTCAAAATTATAAAAAAATTATATTAGTTTAATTAAAATTTAAAAGTTAAAAATATATTTTCATTAGATTATTATATTAGATTATTTTTCTAATTTTTTAAAATATCTTTAAGAATATATATAGTTTTTAAAAAATACTTTATTAAATCAAATTGCTCAATTAAATCAAAACTCAATTAATTCAAATTTAAAAATATTAATAATCACTATTAACTAGTTCATAAATGAAATGGTAAATTGAGTAGCATGTGAGAGTTTTATTGTGCAATGTCACATTATTCATTTTTCTAAATGTCAAAAAATAATGCTAATAACAATAGCTAATATTTATATATAATAGTCAAAGTAAAAGACAAATTATACTCTTTGATTCACATATCATCCATAAATTATATTTATAATTTGATACATTAATTATTTTAAAAAAGTAATTATAACTTGACATATGACGTGTTATTAAAAAATTTTAAATACTTTATTAATTGTTATTTATGTTTTGCTCTTAAAATTTTAATTAAAAGTTAACACATTATCCATTGAGTTTTTTTCTAATAAAACTTTTATGTCTTAAAAATATATTTATTTATTTATTTTAATAATTATAAATTTTTAGCTTTTTCTATGATAAACTCAATTTATTCATAGTCTTTCACTAGATTTTAAACTTATTTTATTATTTTTTATGATTAATTTGAGTTATTATAATATCAATTTATGTTACTACCCATATTTGAGTGTTATATAATGATTTTTAGCCAATTGAGCGCATATGGAGCTGATTTGAACTAAAATGTTGCAAGGAAGGAACTTCAGAGACTAAGTAGAATTTTCACTAGTAGCACAAAAGGAGCATTCTATTGCGAGCACGATAAAAGTCACAGGAACAACTTTTAGGTTTAATTTCATCTATTTCAAGGCCTTATATAAAGAAAACTTAGGGGCTTCAATTGGAAGTCTTATTGAAAGTTTTTTAGTTGCCTTTAAGAGCCAAAAACAATAAGAAAACAACAATTTAATCATCTTTTGAAGAGAGAAACCAATGTTTTAAAATTGGGCTGAACAAATTGAGAATCAACAATATATTCAATTTGATTGATCTAATAATACTGGTCATCCTTAGAACCGGCTAAAACCGGACAACTCAGTAACCCAATGAAACCTAATTTTTATTAAACTTCATATTTTAGCAATATTTCTCAAAACAAAAATCATGTAGAGAATAGGAAGAAATCAAAATTGCCAAAAGAAGCAAATGAGGATGGGGTCAAATATGATGATGGAAAAGAGGTTTCATCCATGGTTGTTGCAATATTTGAAGTAGATTGTTCAAGATTAATGAAAAAGAAGAAAAATAAAAGCAAACAAAAATTTAAATATTATAGATAAAAGTGAGAGAGAGAGAGAGAGTGAGTGAGTGAGAGAAAGAGAGAAAGAAAGAGAGATGAGAATGATATAGAGAAAGTGAAGAGAAGGGTTTTGATATATTAACTTTCAATTGTTTGCTAGGATGGGGTGTTTCAAAAAAAAATTGCTTGCATGGAGAAGAAATAGAGATATGGAGAAATGAAGGAAAAGGGTTTGATTTTGTTGGGAAACATAATGGACAATGGTAGAATTAATGCCAATTGTGCTCTTTTAAAAAAAAATGAAAATGATGCTTTTGAGCATATAGTTTGGGCTTTAGTATTTTGATGGCCTGGTTTTGGTATTTTGATGGTTTTAGGCTTTAATACTATGGTGGGCATATATCTCTTTGAATAATAACGAATCATGTATAAACCTAGCTAATGGGACCTTAAACCATATCGGTTGAACCGGTCAAATCGATCAACCTAGAAATCACTTATAAGACCAGTTCAAACACCGATTCAATTTTAAAAACATTGAAAGAAACACAAGAGTTTATATTCCAAGAACGAAGGATTAAAAAATTAAGTAACACAAATCTTCTCCTATCTTTCTTGTTTCTAAAATGAGCTTTATGGAAACCTTTCATACTTTTTATTTGTTGTTGATTTATATTATGATAAAAGGCTAAACTCTTTTCTTAGGATTAAGTTGGAACTTACAATGGTATCAATTATGCATGACTAAGGAGATTTAAGGTTTATCATAAAACTTGATATGTTAATATATAAACTTGTCATAAGAATAGGTCTTGTTTCATGTTAGCATCATTTTAATCACTTAAGGAAAAAGTTTAGGAATCTTTAGGGTAGCCTTTCTCAATTTCATCCATTCATGAAATAAACAGAGTCCATTAATTGATTTACATCCATTATAAGGGATAACTCGGTCCTAAGTTTATAGTATTATTGTCGTAACAATTAATTTGTCATTTTTAGTTATTTGCTTTTTAGATTAACTTTTCACCAATATCATAGTATTATCTAGATAATTATACTAGTCAAACTAATAATACTTAATAACCTAGTCTTTATGGATTCGACAATTCTTTTCTATACTATAACTTGCATGTGATTTTGTGTTAGCATTAATCAAGTTTTTAGCACTATCACTAGGACTAGTTCCTTTATCAATATTATCTAGGAATAACAAATGATTAATCTAGAGATTTATTTTTCTTTATTTTTCCTTTTCTGGTTTTTACTTATTTTTCTATGTGAGTTTTCATTTTAAAGTAGCAAGTTAACTCTAGTTCATTTATTTTAAGGAATTCCTTGATTGTTATACCTATTATAGTAACTAAGTGATCAACACTGCAAAACAAGGTGAGGTTGTACGTCTTTATAAAACTTATAAAAGATTTTGTCTACATTTCTTGGTTACTTGAGGACAACTAATATTTCAAGTGTGGGAGAATTTTTTAGGCTTAATTTATTCATAGTATTTTGGTAAGTTTTTAAGCTTGATTTGATATATTTATATGATAAATTCAAGCTATTGTGAATGCATTTATGTTATTTCTCATATTTAAATGTTTGTTAGGTGTTTAAGGAGTTTTGGAGCAAAATTAGAGTAAAATAAGATAAGAAGATAACTTTAGGGACCAAGCAAAAATTTTGCCTAAGCAGTGGATGAAATTTGCTACTCCAACAGTGATAAAAGTTGCTACTAGCGAGTCCTTTAAGAGAAATTCTCTATCGTGACTATAACAAAAGTTGCAGGTCACAATAAGGTTTTTTAAAAGGGAGAGTAGATGAACTTTTTAGCAGTCAAAAGAGGCATTTTTGGGAGAAGAAAACAAATGAAACGAGCATTTAATTCAATATCTTTTTAAAAAGAAAACTTGAGAAAGAAAGAGAAAGAAAATGAGATCATTTTGAATCATCAAGCTAGTTTGGAGAATTTCATTTCTTTCATCTTCTTATTTCTTCATTCATGATGATGCTTAAACATTTGAATTTGATTTTCTTTAGTATTATGTTAGGCTAGATCTATTGCCTAGGGCTTTGATGTAGCTATGGAAGGGATTAAAGGATTTATGATTCTATAACAATGTTAGATTCTTTTTCTTTTGCAAGTGAATGATTTTTACACCTAATACTTGTAATTGCCTAGCCACCAATTGTATTATTTGTGTTTCATTTTATAGATTGAGAGATTATAAATTAAAATAAACATAAAATCAATCCTTTTAGGTTAATTAACAAGTAAAGATACCCATTAAACCTATTACTATCATTAAGGATTACTATATCTAAATGAGCATTCTATTTTTAGTTCATATTGAGAAATGGTTCTATGAAATAGGATTACAAAGTTTGAGCAACTACTTAAGAGAGAGGACTTAAACATTATAGAGTTAATCGATAATTGCAACACATAATCCAATTTGTCATTAAAGGAGTAAAGTTTCATGAAAATCTACTAGTGAAATCAGGTGTCTTAGGTTGATTCATGTAAGGTTTTCTTCCCAAGTACTTTTGCCTTTGCTATAGTTTTTTTCATTTTCAAGTCATTTCTAGTTGTTAGTCTAAACATCATTTATTTACGTTTTAGATAAAAATCAAATCATCATATTTCCATACTTATTCATTCCTTTTTTATGGGAATGATATTTGCACTCCTTATACACTATTATTACTTGTATGACCCGTATACTTATTGCAGCCATTAGCAAGTTGAGAACTTGTCAAGGGTAGACTTTTTAGGCTTATGAATTTTTTACTTTGAGAAAAAGAAAGTGGTTGATATCTTTGTTGAAAAGGAGTTCTTGAAGCAAACTTTTGAAGGTCCTCTTGATATAATCATAGTGCATAATGATGATTTCGCTCATGAAAAAAAGGACCTGGTAAAACTTGTCCACCTTCTTAAAATAACACTATTATTGCTACCTGTAAATAGCTTAAGGTGTGAGCCACTCCAAACTAAAATCCATAAGCAATCATTCTCTATTAGTGAAATTCCAAAGGTAGATCTCAAACCATTAACTAATAAATTAGGGAATGCATTCATTAGCCCTAAATCTATATTAGCCTTGTGCATCAGGAAAAAAAGGGTTAAATTGATGAAAAATTATGAAAGTGAAGAGTTGAAAAAAGGAAGAAAAGAATATACAAAATTTATAGTGATTCGAGTGTAAAAAAGAAAAAAAAAAACCTTACATTTGCTCCCTAATCTCGATTTAGATTTTCATGATAACTATCTTTATACAATGGAGTTTTCCAAGCACACTCCCAACTTAGTATTATGGCTCACACCCAACCTTGCAAGTGTTTTCTCAAGGCTCACACTTAAACCATTTTATAAGTGTTTTCTCCCAAGGCTCACACTCATACCCTTTATAAATGTTTTTTTAAGGCTCACACTTAAACCTATACAAGAGTTTTCTATGGCTCTTTATTAAACCAAATTCTCAAGTGTATGAGGATCACACCAAACCTTATAATAGCATTCAAAACTTTACAATTATCTAACAAGAAGAATAAAAGATGTTTAAATGAAGTACAAGGGTTTGATCATAAATGGAATTAGTTCTCTATGCATTAAGGACCTTTAGATGGGTATTTATAGCTTTTATCCTCTAAATGACCATTTCAAAAGTGTTATGGTCATATATTTTTCAAATAGCTAGAAAATTTGCATTTAATGCACTGCCATACTCAAATTACAATCAAGACTTCTAAATTGTAGTCTAGAACATTTTACAATCAAGACAGGAAATTCGTTATCGCTATTTTAGACTATCTAACTATTAGTTGCCACATGGCACTTCCTCATAGGTTATTCAATTATCCATTGGAGTCACTTTTACTTAATTAAAAGATCGCTATCACAACTCTAAAATAATGGTCACGATTTGCCTTTCACATCAAAATCATGATCATGATCATAGGTGCGACTTGGTCTGTCCATTTTTTTTTAGATCCGTCTCAGTGGCAATCTAGAGGTCTTAGTTTTTTTTTTTTTGTCTTAGTTGCGATTCTCATTTTTTGGGGGGCAATTTTCTAGGTCCAGTTCATGATTTAGAAAATTTTCTAAGTTCTTAAGTTAAACATTTTTCTAACTTCATTTTCTACAAAATACACTTAATTGAAAATATTAGTACTATCCAATTTGATTGTCAAAATCAAAATAGAGAGTGACTAAGTTAAACACCTAACTTAGGTTAAATATATACTTACCTTATTATTTGCAACTTTACATTAAATGATGAATAGGAAGATAAATTACTTTAGTTGCTTAGATAACATAAAAGAATAATTGGTTATAATATTCATGACTTGAAAGGCACAAAAGCCTCTATATGTATGCATCACATACTAATGATGAAAGGTTGTAAAGCATCAATTAAACAACAAAGAAGGCTTAACCATAACATGAAAGAGATTGTTAGAGGCGAAGTCATCAAGTTGCTTGACGCTGGGACCATTTACCCTATCTCTAATAATAAGTAGGTGAGCCTTGTTTAAATGGTGCCATAAAAAGGAGGGATACCAATGGTAAAGAATGAAAATAATGAATTGATACCCACTAGGATGCTAATAGGTTGACATATGTGTATTGACCATAGAAAGTTTAATAGCGCCTCTTATAAGGACCGCTTTGCCTTTTATTAACTAAGTTCTAGAAAGGTTAGTTAAGTATTCTTTTTAATATTATTTGGATGATTACTTAGGATTTTACCAAATCCTTATTCACCCTGAAAACCAAGAAAAGACCACCTTCACATGTCCTTATGGCATCTTTGCATTTAAAAGGATGTCTTTTAGTTTTTGTAATGCCTTGCCATGTTCCAAAGATGCATCACATTCATTTTTTTTAATTTTTTTAAGGAAATAATGGAAGTCTGTATGGATGATTGTCCTGTTTATGACACTACATTTGATCATTATTTAAATAACTTGGCTAAATTTTTATAACAGTGTGCAGAGGTCAATCTAGTGATTAACTAGGAAAAATGTCACTTTATGGTTAATAAGGGTATTGTACTTGGTCAATTGGTTTCTAACCATGGCATTATAGTTGATAGGGCAAAGGTTGAAGTCATTGAACAACCACCACCACTGAAATTTGTTCAAGAAGTCCAAACTTTTCTTAGTCATGTTAGGTTTCATTGGTCATTTATTAAGGATTTCTCTAAAATAACTTAGCCTTTATGTAATTTACTTTCAAAAGATGTTGTAATTTTAATCAATCTTATTTTGATGCTTTCATAAGATTATGAAGGCATTGAATTAAAACCGTTCATGCAATCACCATATTAGAGTATTCTTTTCAATATCATATGTGATGCAAGATGAAGCACAAGTGAACTATATCACTACGAAAAAGGAGTTGTAGTTGTAGTTTTTTCCATCAATAATTTTTAAGTCTATCTAGTTGGTGCCAAGGTTATTGTTTATACTAATTATTCTACATTAAAATACCTTCTTTCCAAGAAAGATGTTAAATCTTAACTTTTCTGGTGGATCCTACTATTGCATGAATTTGATATAGAGATTCAGGATAAGAAGAGCATAAAAAATGTGATCGTTGATAACTCTTTAAGCTTGAGAAAAACATAGAGAATAAATAATCTGACAGTTTTCCCATTGATGATTCTTTTATGAAGAATCACCCGATGGTAGTTTCTAATTCGCAAATCCCATGGTATGAGGATATTGTTAAGTATTTGGTTTATAGTGTCTTAACTCTTGACTTGAGCAATAGATTAAGGAAAAAGTTCATGCATGATCTTAAACTACTATTGAGAAGAACCTTTATTATATAAAAGATATAATGATGGCCTAGTACAAAAATGCTTATCCCAAGATGAAGTGTATGATATTTTGAGACATTATTATACCATGGAAATAGAGGTCATGTTAGCTCTTCTTAGATAGTTGTGAAGGTCCTCCTATGTGGTTTCTATTGGTTAACCTTATTCCATAATACCCAAAACTTTGTACTCATTTATAACTAATGTTAGCGAATAAGCAACATCTCAAGGAGGAACAAAATTCCTTAAAATGGGATTTTAAAAGTCAAGCTTTTTGATTTATGGCAAATAGACTTTATGGATGCTTTTCCACCTTTCCATATGAACAGGTATATACTTGTTGTAGTTGATTATATTAGCAAACGGGTAGAAATAAATGAGTATTCCACCAATGGTGCTAGAGTTGTGATGAAATTTATGAAGCAATCTATATTCATACAATATGACACTCTAAAGGCCATAATAAGTGATGGTAGTTCCCATTTCTATAATTTTCAATTTGAGAGCCTTTTGCAAAAAACATGGCTTGACTCACAAAGTCACAACCGCTTATCACCCCCACAAAAGTTGCTAAGTTAAGTTTAGAAATAGGCAATTAAAGCTAATTATCAAGAAAACTATTGGACTAGGATGGTTAATCCCAAGTCTAGAACCTTTTTTGATCTTGATAAAGTAGATTGATCATCACTAATATTTCAAATAAGTGTTGATTTTGTAGAAATAAATAAATCTCTCAAGAAGAAATGAAAGGAGTTAATAAACTCCAAAGTGACATGTAAGTCGTGACCGCAATCTAGGATTCGGACTGCGACTCATGTTAAGAAGACATGTTGAAATTCAAGCAGGCGAAATCGCGAAGCCATTCTCGGTCGCAACCTTTGGAAAAGAAGAAGCCAAAATGTGACAGACGAATTCGCGGTGAAAGTCACGCCTTAATCATGACCGCGAATTTCAAAGTAACTTAAAAGGGAAGCAAGTCCACAATCACAGCTTGACAAGTGTGCCAGAAGACTGTTGGAAGTCAAATTTTGCATAGGCATCTTGTTGGTAGCTACTTCGAATCCTGTGGAAGAAAGATGACCACTTTGGCAGATGGATTCGCGTCCTCTGTCGAGGCCTGTGCAAGATAACTTGCGACCGCGACTTCTGAAAGTAGGTAAAAGACAACGACTATATTTTCCTGGTGAACTAATAAGAAGCTACCACGTGGACTAGCCATTAGACACAAACAGGGTTTCCCTTAAAGAATTTGGATTTCGTGATCGTGAAATGCAGTAACGACCGCAATTTCATCCTGACAAGCATTTAATGCAAAATCTGTCAAGCATGTCTTAAAGATTTGATGAGCTATGATCTGCAACATCTCTTTGGTGAAGTTTGGATATAAATACACCACAAAACAGCCATGAATAAGGTTGTTAAGGAATTTATTACAAGTGATTAAAGCTCTCAATCTTTGCTACTCATTTTCTTCATTTTCTTTATGAAATTGTAATTGTTAGGTGTGAACATTAAACACCAAGTTGTGAGGTTTTGTGTTAGCCTGTAAAAACACTTCAAGAAAGGTTTAAGTCTGAACCTAGTGAAACACTTGAGTGAGGTTTTGTGTTAGCCTAAAAACACATTGTTGTAAGGTTTTGTGTTAGCCATCAAAACACAAGTTGTATAAGTTGGGTGTGAGCTTGAAAACACCATTAAGATAGTGAAATACCCAATTGATTAATTGGGGAGTGGACGTAGGGTCAATTATACCCGAACCACTATAAATTGTTTGTCTCTATTCTACTCTTTCTTCTCCCCTTTATCCTTGTTTTTGAAATTTTTATTCACCAATTCAACCCCCCTTCTTGGTGCCTAGGGACAACAATCATTCAAAAAAAGACTGGTTATCCAAGCTTGATGATGCAATTCGAGCATACCGAACAACTTATAAGACTCTATTAAGCATATCACCATTTAAACTGATGTTTAGTAAATCATTTCATCTTCTAGGTGAATTAGAGCAGAAAGCATATTGGGCAATTAAGGCCTTGAATTTTAATTTGAAACAAGATGGAGAAACTCTTACAACTTGATGAGGTGGAAGATATAAGGCTAGATGTATATGACAATGCCATCATTGTTATCCCTATCATCTTCAAGTTCATTGCCATCAAAAGACTTATCATTAGTATTTCCACAAATCTTATGATTGATAATGACATCATTGGTAATGAATTTCACATCCATTGGAGTCTCTAATGTTTGTTTATTTTCATCACTAGTAACATTAACATCATCTCAACCTTCATCAATTTCCAAATCATCACTTTCATTCTCTCTTTTTGTAAACCATCAAAACCACCTAACCAATCTTTATTTCTTGGGACATCAAGGTTAGGTTCCTTAATTATCCATTCATTATTAGAAGACAAATCTTCAAAGTCACATAAATGATTATCTCTTTTAGCTTGTCTATCTTTCAACTTCAAGTTGTACATTACAAATACCAAGTCATTCATTTTCTTTTAATGCAAATGATTTCTTCTCTTAGTGTGAACCTGTAAAATAAGTCATATAAACTTTATAAGCAACCTTAAAAAATAACAAATAAAGAAAGGGAGAAAAGATGATAAAAAATTTATTAATTATCAGCTCGAATGCACTCGAATTTCTCTCACATCCAGAAGAACTATAAGTCACGCTGAATACTTGAATAACATATTTTTGGAACTCGAGACACTAATCTCCATAAGAATCCCACCACTTTAATGGTGCATTTTTTTCCCTTACTAGTTTGGTAGCCTCAATCCCAAATAAGCCTTTTGCATCCTTGAAGAGCTCAAGTTACATGTCCACCTCACATCTTTCTTTTGGATAAAAAACCATCTTCTCCAAGCATTTATATAACCCAATTTTGATTTCAACATTGAATTTGAAATTGCGACTATAATGATATCTATGATTTAAGTAGTAAGCTACAACATGCAATGGTCTATGGAGCTAAAGTTTTTCATCTCTCATCAATAATTCTCAATATATCTTCAAAACCAAAAAGAAAAATAGAAAGCATAATTAATATTTATTAAAGGCAACATAAATTTAAAAAAAGGAAGAATAATTACAAAAAATAAAATAAGGAATTCAAATACAAAATTATAGTTAAGAACTTACTTTTTTTAGCATTGTTGAAATTGTTCTTAAGTTTCTCTCTAGCATAAGCCATTTTTTCATAAATGAAACCCATAACTGGTATCTCATCTAAATCCACCAATCAAAGCATTTTAATGAGAAGGCATGCTACCTTAAGACAAGTAGCCATAATTTTCCAAAATATACTACTTAAGACCATTTGTTTAACTCGTTTGCCACCATTTAAAGAGGTAATTCTACTACACTTTCATGAGTTGAAAGAAAACATTATCACTAAAACACTTTTGTCTTCACTTAGACATGCTAAAGTCAAATCCCTTTTCTTTATGAAGTGCCTTAACATGCAAACAAAAAGGGTCCTTGAATAAATTTAAGTTGTGATCCTTCATGCTTTTGAGATGTTGCATTATAGACCTTTAGCTTCTTCTCAAAGTCCTCTAAGATCAAATCAATGCAAAGAGCAGTACAATGAGTCCAATATAGCCTCATTCTTTTATCCATTAGCTTATCACCTGCTACTTTGTAATTAGTAGCATTGTCAATGACCATCTAAATTATATTCTCCTCTCCAACCTTTTTATAATGCTATCCAATAGCTTAAACTTTTTTTTAGAAATTTCAAAGATGTTAGATATATTTATTATTGTTAAAAAATTGTTCCCCTTTGACTATTCACTAAAAAATTGCAAATAGAATGCCTCTTTTTATCTATCCATCCATTTGGCATGATAATGCAACTAGTTTTTTTAGCAAAGCTTTATATTCCTTAAGTAATTCAATAGTCATAGTTACTTCATTCTTTAAGTAATTCTCAACAATTTCAAGGTAAAAAGGAGGTTTCAATCCATAACCATATTTCCTAATCCAGTCAACCATTTTTTAAAATTTAAGATTCTTCACACAATTAAAAGGAATTACATAAACATATATATATATATATATATATATATATATATATATATATATATATATATATATATATATATATATATATATAAATAGATTTTTATAGGGACTGTCTCTCTCTATAAAATAATAAAAAAGTTAGTG
>CATIWR010283489.1:0-37754 GCA_949677035.1 Omphalea diandra
AAATTATGCTCTAACAGCAAAATCAACAGAATCAGCTCTTGTTCTTTTGGATTACAACTTCCATCCAAGAGCTATACCTCACTTACTCCATAATTATCCCTAACCATGCATGATTAACATGTCATGAGAGGTTAATATCAGTTGAGAAGAGGATAAATTACTTACCTATTGTCCTAGAATTGGAAAACCTTAAGTAGCCCACACTTCTTCCTCTTCTTCTTCTTTTTCTTCTTCCTTTCTTCCTTTCTTTCTTTCTTCCTTAGCTCTCTCTCTCTTTCATCTGGTGTATTTTGACCTTATCTCCTCTCTTACCAGCCCATAATGGCAGATAATTATAATTTGTATTCTTACTCTAATAAGACAAAAGATTGGTGGCTTGTTCCTATTAGTTGAAAGTTAAACAGTTTTGCTTTTAGTCCCTTTTCTTCACCTTCGTCCATTCTTTAATTTCCAGATGCTCTTTATACTTTTAGATGAGCTCTCAAACACCATTATTTATGATGCTATAATAAGCACACGACATGAAATAATTTGTCATATAACTATGCAAACATTGCATATATATTCAAGCATCCCAAATGCAACGGTGCAATTGTCATTGTCGTGTTTTTACAATTCTCATGTCTAAATGATTATTTATCCTGTGCATATATTCATGTGAGATTTCATATCATTTGATATAGTGCATATGCTCATATGTGATTTCATATCATTTGTGCAATGAATATATTCATGTGATAATGCCAATGAATAGGGATAGGGATGTTACAAGATCTTTATCAAAAGTTTGCAAAATTCATCTTTAAATATAGTTGAAGAACAAGCTTTAAGACATACCTCAAAACTATCCACCAAGACAAGCAATTCATGAGAGTGTATTCATTTTTTGTTTATTGCTTGAGTGAGAGTATTCTTTCTCATCTTCAAGTCGTAAATCCTTTAGAGAAAGTTGTTGGTTTAAGAGAACTAATAAGATTCAAATCATTTTTGTGAAAGGTTTAAGGTAGTACCTGTAAACTATTTTTGGAAATAGTTTTAGTGGCTGAAAGTCTACTTGTAATGGCTTAGTAGTGCCCAAAAACTACTAGTGTAAAGGTGATTGATTACACCTGGAAGTTATCTAGATAGTGAAAGGCTCTAGTGGAAGACTAAAGGAGAGGACGTAGGTAGGATTATGTTGAACCTCTATAAATTAATTATCTCGATTTCTCATTATTTTCGCATATAACTTTAATCATTTTTACTTACCATTGCCCTTTCAACCCCTCTTCTAAGGCACCAAGGGACAACGCTAGGAACTTCAAGAATAATGGACCATTAATCCCTAAAGGGCTATATAACCAACCTTAGGTATGTACAGACATCTTTAGGTCTTAATCTTTAAAAAATTCCTTATTCTTATTTGTATAGGGTCTAAGATAGAGTGCAATCATTAAGCTCAACTACACCTACACCACCTATATAAATACCCCTCCTATTGAGGAAGGAGGGGATAATTTTGGAACTCTAACAAAACTATTCAAAAATTAACATTGAAACACTAAAAACCCCTCTATATAGAAAATAACAATACTTAACACAAACATAAAGGATTCAAGTAAGAAACTAAGCATTGCATCATTCTTTTGATTGTATTCCCTTATATTTAGAGGAATTTCCCTCATATCAGAGTGCCTCTAAGGGCAAAAAACATTGAATATGGCATCCAAAGGCTCCCCTTTCTTCCCCTTTCTTCTTCTTCATTCTTCTTTTTATTTTCAAATTTTAGCATTCATAAAGGTTTGTACAGAATATTCCCTATTTGTACAAACCTCTAAATGGTTATATAGACCACTAGTTGGTCTATATAGCCCTCTTTCACTACTCATAGCATTATTTTTATCAATATTATCTTGCATTATTTCTTTTATGTTTTCTCCCTTATTTCTAGTTTTATGTGGCTTTTACATTATAAATGAGGTAAGCTACAAAGCCTATAACTCTCATACTTCATACTTAAGGCTATTATCATTAAAATACATGTCTTAGAATGCATAACTTATCCATTTTATGCTTTGTTTATCATTTCTCTTGTGGCTTTAATGAGTGTTAATGAATGAATAAGAAAAGGAAATGGTTTAATCTGATGACCCTTTGATTCTCCTTATTTCAAAGGCTATCTATAATGAGTGTTAATGTTTGTGCCACTTTAGTTTCCACCTTTTTAGGAGAAGGTAGGCTAGCCCTTTGCATGGCTAGCTCGCCTTCCTTCTCTTTTTCTTAACTTTGATGGTAATATATGTAATTGGAGGAAGGCTTGTTACTTAAGGATCCAATTATCTTCCTCTCATTTTATGTGTTGGTTAATGACTTAAGGTTTAGGCCTTCAGGCATTTTGATTAACTCTCCACCCTCTTTAACATCCTAGCCTTTGTTCATGGCTAGAGGTGTCCCAATTGATGTCTTTAACATAATATGCTCTTTTCGTGCATCTTATAAGAGGATTTAAGGTCTTACAACCCCATATTTGTGTCCCTAATTCTTTTCTAAAGCTCTTTGCACTTTATTTGCAATATTATTATCTCATGCTTTTGCATGTTGATGTTACTTCATGCCATCATGTTGTTTATGCTATATATTTTGTTTAACATGCTTAATGAGGAACATGGTTAGTAGTTTAGCCCCTCCCCTCCCCCCCCCCCCCTTCTAATTTGATTTTTTGCATGGTAATTTACATTTGACTTCATATACTAATTAGGCTAAAATCTTAACTCCTAAAAGTGAGGTAACACGCTCTATCTTTAGTTATTTTCTTTTACTAGTTTTAGGGGTTGTTGTGATTCCTTTTTGTTAGTTATATGCCCTAGGATAATGCTTGTAATGGATATTTTCTTAATAATATCATAATTACAATTTTATTAAACATCTATTTTATTTATGGCTAAATGATAAATTCCATAAATAGATAATTCTACCTAATGTCATCAAGTATGTGACTTGATGATAAAACCTTTAGATGTAAAGAATTTTATTGTAAATTGCCCCTAGTTGGTCATTATTGTTTGGATAATAATGAAAGAAGACTAATATGTTATTTAATTGATGAATATGTTTTACTAGTCACGAATATGTGATATAAAGTCAAATATATAGATACATGTTTAAGAAACAATGTTTTGAACTGACCCACTGTGAGAACACTACATGCATTAATAGTCGTAAGTGATTATCAGGTAATAATATTAACTTAATCCTCTGACCTAAAAATCACCATAAATTCCAATATGATGAATTTCATATTTTGATATAGTCTAATATAGTCTTTAATCGGCTAATCATACAGACTAATATTGGACATGAAGTAAATCATATAAAAGAATATAAGTGATTGAGAAAGAATTTGTCCCTTATATATTTATGAGAAATGTATCTTTAGGCCCCTCAATAAGTTAGATTGATGAAATCACATGGCCATGCAGTAATGAATTGATAAAGGTTATTGATTTTATTTTTCATCAGTCTACTTTGAGATCAACAAAGAATTGAACTATAAAAGGATGACATGATCCACGCCTTATGTTCAATTAAGATATAATCTGACAAAAGAATTATAATACTATTTGTAAAATAGGTTAGGTCATATCATTGACTTTCACATAATTTAGGTAATTAAAATGTCTTGCTAGAGACCACTTATGACTTGTGAGCTAAACTAGGTTTTGGGCCACTACTAGATTATGTAAAGCTATAGGGTTGTACACTTAAAATAAACCCAAAATGAAATTGGGTTTTACTTCTCTCTCATAATTTATAATTAAGATAATTAGAGATATTATCTAAATTATTATGTATCTATTTCATTTTAAAAGTTTAAAATGAAATATTATTTTTAACAATATATTTTAAGATATAGAGTTGACATAAAATATTTTAATGGTTAAGATATATATGCACATTTTAGGTTTTTCTAAGCATATAATGCATACACATTTTCAAAATGTTTTGAGAGAGAAAAACCCTAGTGCTAGCACATAACCCATTTTTGGAAAAAGGCCTATTTGTGTGGATACCTGTAGAGGACGATCATCCTTTGATGATCCTTTGATTCGACTTCAAGCTCGAGGTAGGGTGTTATCGATGTAAACCCTCCCCCCCCCCCAGCCTTCCAACAAATCTGCGATCTCATATTTGAATTGGAAACATTCATATCCTTTCATTTAGATTTAATTGAATCACATGGATCTTTATTGGGATACTTTATAGAAAATTTTTGCTTTTTGTTGTGTTTGTCCTAGAAAACCCAATAGTGGTATTAGTGCCCTTGCGAATCCGAATGAATTAAACTTGATATTGTTCTATATGTAACTACTATATATGTGAACATGGATGTGATTGTTTGAAATTTGTTTTCAAAGATTTGATGTAAAATAATTAGGTTAAATGGTGATTTTATTAATCTGCATGAAAATAAAAATAATACATTAATTCGACTAATTTATTTTAAGGTTTAATATGATTAAAAGAATTTGACCACATTGATTTGATTAATGTGATTGTTATTTTATGTGATTTATTGTTAATTTAATTAATACAATTTAATAAGATCTTTGAATTTTGTTTTCGTCTTATAAATCATGGTGGATTGATTAAGTGTTAATCAATGATAATATATTTTGAACAATTTTATTACGGTCATGGCAGTATGTTTAATTGTTAAACATATGATAATCTATTTTAAACATATTCATAAATGTTATATGGTCAGTTTAATCGTTGAATATGAATAATCTATGTCAACTAGATTAACAAATTTTACAAATCTATTTAAGTGTTAGATAGTGATTAATTGGTTCTATTATGAACATATTAATCTAAACTATTAAACTTGATAAAATTTAAGCAACCACTCATAAAATCGAGTAAGGTAAACCATTTATCTTTCAGGGGTGTTGCCCCTTTAACCCTCGGCTACTGATAGACGAGTGAGATCGCCGCCAGTGGCATTGCCACTTGGACCAAGCTAGGGGCACAACCCCTTGGACCCTGCTAGGGGTGCTACCCCTCCCCTTGAACTCGAATGGATTTTTCATATAGTTGTTTATTGCCTTTACATAATCTATTTTATATTTTGGATGTTTCTTTGTGTTATGCATGATGCATGGCATAGCCCTTTAGACCAATGTGATTGGCCTTTTTATTTCTTTATTTTTCAGATGCTATAATTTTTAAAATACAATTTGCATGTCATTTAATTTTGTTGTAATCATTTATTCATATAGTTGTTTATTGCCCTTGCATAATCTTTTTCATATTTTGGATGTTTTATTTATGTGTTATCAATGGTGCATGGCATGGCCCTTTAAACCAATGTGATTGCCTTTTTTATTTCTTTATTTTTCAAGGGTTGTAACTTTTTAAAATATGGCATGCGTGTCATTTAATTTTGTTGTAGCCATTTATTTTATTAGTAGATAGAATTATATAAATTATTATTTTGTAAATTGTAACTTGTAATAGAGATCTTCAAGGCACAAGATGGTGACTCTCATGGCGCGGTGATCTTTATGCATGAGGTGGCGACCATTGATGGCAACCTAGGTAAATCCATTGAGATGAAGATTTACCCCTAAGATTGACCTTTTGATTTTCATATTGGCTTGTGAAGATTGATTTAGAATAAGCGTCATGCTATGACACATTTATTTTTATTGTTATTATGTAAAGATGTTTATGATGCAACACATGTGATGTATAATTTGTAATATAATAAAACATAATAGGTTAAAATTGGTAAAATCCCTTAATAAGATTAAGTCATGAAAATGCCTACCATGATTTAAACATTTGTTAAAACTTAGATTCTTAAATATAGGTTTTGCCAAAGTAAAGTATATTAGGCCATCTTAGTATGATAAGATGGATAATGGTGATATCCATAAGTTTGAAATGGTCAAACTTAACTAAGTTACCAAAAAGGTTTTGAACCTAGGGCATCCAATGGAATAAGTTAGGAAATGTGATGTCAATATCCCGTAGTTATCTAAGAGTTTCATAAGATGTAATTGGTAAAGTGTTACCCACCTAAATAACACCTAAATAACCAAATTTTAAGTGATAAGCCATAGCTTACTTAGAATTAGGTGAAATATGGATTTTGGCCCACTAAATATTTCAATTGTTGAAAAATTGTAATTTGAAAGTGAATCATTTGATAAAATTTAGTGGGAGTTAATATTTAATAAAATTGTAAGTGCACACTAAATATCTTTATTATAGATAATGGCTTCAAACAACACCTCTAATTTGTCATTGCAATCAATCCTAGAGAAGGATAAATTGAATGGGACTAATTCTCAAACTGGTATAGAAACTTGAGAATCATTCCTAAGTAGGAAACAAAGGAATATGTCTTATATCAACCTATCCCCAAAAAGCTTATTATTGGTACTCCTAGAGCCCAAAGCGATATTTACATTATGCATCTTAATGACTTAGTGGATGTCACTTGCCTTATGCTTCCCATCATGTAATTAGAGATTTATAATCAACTAATGGAAATGGAGACCTATACTTTAGCAAGTCATCTCAAGGAAATGTTCCAAGAGAATGCTCGAATTGAGAGGTTCACTACCATTAAGGCTTTACTCTTATGCAAGTTAGCAGCTATTAATTCAGTTAGCCCTTATATTTTAAAGATAAAGCGTCATATTGATTATTTGTTGAAACTTGGTCTTGCCATTAATGAAAAGTTAGTTATTAACATCATTCTCCAATCCTTACTTGATGCATATAATGTGTTCATTATAAATTCTCCAATCCTTACCTAATGCATATAATGCGTTCATTATGAACTATGATATTCATAATATGGAAAAAAGTGTTTCTAAATTGCATAGGATACTTAAGATGACTGAACGGAACATCAATAACAACACTAAACAGGTTTTGATGGTCCATAAGGGAAAAGGTATGAAGAAAAAGGGAAAAGGAAAGAAAAAGGCTACAAAAGACTTAAAGGAGCCTAAGCTCAACCTTAAGCTCAAACCTCTAAAGGAGGGAGCATGCCATTTCTGCAATGAGTGGTTCATTGAAAGAGAAATTACAAGCTCTATCTAGACGATTTGAAAAAGAAAAAGATATTCAAGTTATTACTCTAGGTATACATATTATGGAGGTCAATTTATCTACTTTTGAATCCACTTCATGGGTATTAGATACTGAACGTAGATCTCACATATGCAATAATGTGCAAGGTCTAAAAAGGAGTAGATTTTTAGCCAAGGGAGAGATGAACCTCCAAGTTTTAAATGGAGCAAGAGTTGTTGCCTTAGTTGCAATAGCTTATGAGTTAGCTTTGCCTAGTGGACTTGTTTTAACATTAAATAATTATTTTTATGTGCCTACTTTGAGTAGGAACATTATTTTTCTTTCTTATTTAAACATGAAAGGTTTTAAATTTTTTATTACGAATAATAAATGCTTCATTTCTTATGAGGGAGGATATGAACATCTATGACCCCTTTTACTTCCTTTAAATTATATCCATTAAATGTGATTTATTTTGTTACCATGATACACATACACATAGACTAGTTGAGAGATGTCTCGCAACACTTTTCATGGCTATGAGTGCATCTTTTCTTTGATTTTGATGTGTTAGTTATAAATAAAAGTTGTTAGGGTAAGTTTTTAGACATCAAGGACCTTATAACTCTTTCTCATATTCTACCCATTTTGATGCATGATGTATCTATTTTTTTTCCTCTACACACACCCTTTTTTATGGCATTATGTACATTATGAATGTGTTGCATGCCCTTTTATTAAGCATTTAAACATTCTTTAGATTAGGGTAGCATATGAATATCATACACTATTCTTGCATACATGATGGGTATCTCATGGTGATGCTTTATCAATCCTACCTATCAAGTAAAAAGGGGGTAAGATCTTTCATTTTTTGTTATCATGTTTATAGGTAGAAATATCCTTTTTTACAACTCCCACCACTAATATATATTTCCATATTATAGGTTGTGAAGCTTATCATATGCATATTATTATTTGATTAATGATCGTGTAAACCATATATTTGATCATGCACCCTTCTCCCATCCTTTAGTGAATGCATTTATCCATTATACTTAATGTGGATGAGGAAAAAAATTTGTAAATGTGAACCATGGATTTCTAAAGGCTTAATCTTAAAATTTGAATGAGATAAAGGTGTCTAACCTCTTTCCCAAGTTGTACCTAATTATCAAACCTAAAACTCTATTAGGTTAAAGTAAATTTTGCCTTCTAGTTTTTTTTTTAATAAGATTTTGCCTTCTAGTTTTACTTCATTATCTGTGCAACATTTTTATTTTTTCTTATAGTATTTAATCTTTTAATTATTTTATCATTATTAATTAATGAAAAAGGAAGAGTAATGCATATGGTTTTTTACTTTAATGAGAGTATTAGTAAAATTTGTGGTTGTTAACTACTTAATTAACAATTCAACTTAGGTTGCATATGCTGTTAGTATTAATAATATTGAATTTGATGTGGATAATAATGACATAGCATAGTGTAAGGCTTAAAACTTGGTTATTAGGGGACTCTCGTAAATAAGGGCTACTTCCTCTAAGTGATGAGCATGAGGAGACTAAATTTGATGAAATAGTGATGATTTTAATGATATAATTATGGATAGTTATGATATGATATGAGTTAGAAAAGATGACTAAAAGATATGAAGGTGAAAGATGTTAAGTCATAAGGAGAAAGAAAGTGTAAGTTATGATGCATAAGCATGCATATGCAAGAAATGATGATTAATGAACATGAATGAATGATGGAATTAGAGGTTTAATAATGAAGAACATGTCAGCATTATATGTGGGAGAAATTTATGTTAAAGTACATATTGAAAAGAAATGAGAAAGGATGATGGTATGCTAAGTTAGGTGCATGATCTTCAATGGCTATTAAGGTATGTAAATATGCTCAACATGTAAGTAAATGACATATTAATGAACTATTTTAGATATATTTTACATTCCTAAAGTTTGTATTTGAAGTTTCTTGAAGGAAGGAAGACTTGGATAGCTGCATAGCTGGTCAATCTTAATGTTGTTACCCATGTTTGCTTAATGTGTGCCAAATTTATATGCCTAATATATATTTAAATGACATGAAAATGATATTTTCTAGATGTATTTTAGATATTAGGAGTTACTATTTAAAGTGTGTTAAAGAAAGGAACAAAATGTTGGAAGCAAAGCTTCTAAAATTTTCAAATGCTCTAGTTAGGCATTTTGGTCTTTTCACCCCTTTTTATCTTTATTTTCTACCTAAACATGACTCTATCTCTATTTTTCATTATTCTTCATGCCCAAAAATGGTGTTTGAGTGCATTGAAGAAAAGAACAAAAAGGTGGAAGCATAAGTTTATGGGTTAGAAGTAGCATTTTTTATGGACTTTTTCTAGAATACTTTATATCAGCATTTTAGTATTTGTACACCTCTTTCTCTTTATCTTCTACTTAAACATGACTCCAGCCTCATTTCATCAGTTTTCAATAGTCCAAAACTCATCAAAATCCTCCCAAAACCTCTCCTCCATCCTAGATATAAAATCAAGTTAGGAGAATCAAGTTTGTTCATCCATCTTATTCCATCTTTTAAGCAAGTTAGTGACTTTCCTCTCTTTGTTTCAAGTAAGTTATAATTTACTATATGTATTGTATGTTTGTTTTATATTTAAATAAGTGTTTATGGTGTTTTTGAGCTTAGTAGTGATAGAAGAAATGAAGTTCGATGCTAGTTTGACATGAAAAGTGATGTTGTCTTCAAAAGGAGTATTAGAAGTGATTAAAGTTTATGGGTTATTTTTTATAGTTCTTTATGATTAACAGTTAATTATATGTTAATTAGTATTTGTATGTTCATGTTTTAGAAGAGAATTGAGCTTAATTAATGTTTTACGCCTGGGTTGTATTAAAGGCAATATTGATATAGTATACAATTGCAGCTTTAAAAATTATTGATAAATATGGATTGATTACATGAATTCTAGATGATTATTGACTTTTAAATGTTAATTAGCATCCTAATCTTTATGTTTAAGATGAGAATTAAAGCTTGAATGGTGTTTTGCACCTTAGTTGAGAATGAGAAAATATTATAGTCTTAGTAGGCTTTATGAAGTTCTAATATAAATGAATTATGTTTATGAAGAGAATTGATGTTAAATTGATTTCCTTGGTGATATTTGATATTCTAGACCTTATTGTTAAAGTCAAATGTGAATGGAGAGATGTTCTTTATTTAATTGGGGTAGAATTATACAATAATGCCTTAATGAGTGTATGGATGGTTTATGATGAGAAATGAATATATTAATGAATTTAGAAGTATAAATTGATGACCATGAAATAAGTAAAGGATTCTAACTATGGATTACTATATGATTATCTGGTGATGTCAATGTTGATACTATAAATGAGATAAAAAGAAAGTGGTACTAATAAGTATGAAGGATGATAGTTATGTTATAAGCTAGAGCTAATGAAATGTATGTTTGCACGTTTGATTGATGTTTAGGATTTCATTCGTATAAAGGCTTTTTCCCTATTATGTTATATGTTATGTACATTATATGTTTTACAGATGAGTTTGAGTTGTTTTATAGCAATGATATAATTGATGTTTATACTTAGGCATATGTTAGGATTTGTAGAAAAAACACGGTAAACAAATAAGAAACCTTTTCTATCCCACCAAGGATCCATGTGATTCAATTAAATTGAAAGAAAAAGACTTGAATCATACCAATTCATGCAAAGGTGATAAATCTATTGAAAGGTAGAGAAGGGTTTGCACCAGTAACACCCAACCTTAAGCTTAAGTGTAGATTGTCAAATTCAAATGCTACCAAATTGATGAACATCTTTTATAAGTATCCACATGAACAGGCTCTCTCTAAAATGAAAGTGTTAGCACACTATGGTTTTTCACTCTATCTAAAATGTTTTCTAAAAACATGAATGTTCTATATCTTTAAAACCCTAAAAACATATGTATATATCTTAACTATTTAGATATATATGTTAACTGTATATTTACTAGATACAAATAACTAGATATTCCCTTTTATTTTAACCTTTAAAATGATAAGGACATCTAACAAGATAATATCTCTAATTATCTTAATATCTATACATTTAGATAGAGCAAAAAAATACTTTTCATTTTAGGCTTATTCTAAGTGTGTGACCCTTTAGGCTCACATACTGTTGGTAATGGCCCAAAACCTATTTATGGTCCACTAGTCATAAGTGGTCTCTACTAGGACATTATGACTACCCAAATTATATGAAAGTCAATAATTTGACTTCACCTATTTTACAAATAATATTATAATCCTTTTGTTACATTATGTCTTAAGTAAACATAAGGTATGGATCATGTCATCCTTATAGTTCAATTCTTTCTCAATCTCCAAGTAAATTGATGAAAATGACATTGATAACCTTTATCAATTTATAACGGTATGGTCATGCAATCTCTTTAGTCTAACTTATTGAGGGGCTTAAAGATATATTTCTCATAAATATATAAGGGATAAATTTCTTCTCAATCACTCATATTTCTCTATTTGATATATTTTATGTCCAATATCAATCTGTATAATTATCATGCTAAAGATGATGTAGGACTGTATTAAAACATGAAGTTCATCATATTTGAATCGATGGTGTTTTCAAGTCAAAGGATTAAGTTAATACTATTGCATGAGAATCACTTATTATTGTATATCCATGTAGTGTTCTCATAGCAGGTTGATCCAATATAGTGTTTCTTAAATATGTATCTATGTGTTTGATTTAATATCCTATATCCATGACTAGTGAAACATAGTCATCAATCAAATACATAGTAGTCTTCATTCATTATTATCCCAATAATACTAACCAACTAGACAATTTAGAATAGAATTCTCTACACCTAAAGGTTTTACTGTCAAGTCACACATACTTGATGACATTAGATAGAGTTAATTATTCATAGAATTTATCATTTAACCATAAATATAATATAAAAGAGATTTAATAAAATTGCAACCATTGTATTATTAAGAAAATATTCATTACAAGAATTGGCCTAGGCACATAACTAATAGAAATGACTAAGAATAAGTAAGGCCAAGGCTAAGAGATAGAAAAAGAACCAAAATAAAGTAAGGAAGAGCTAAAGCTAGTAATAAAAGGTAAGGGACTTTATCGTGGCTTTTAATGTCCATCGAATACATGAATCATAAATTTATATAGAGGCCATAGTAGGCCAAATTATGTTGATATAAAAGTCATATGCATTTATATTAATGAAATGAAATTTCATGAACTGATATATTATGTTTAATTACCATTTATTATGAGGGTAGTTCAAGGAAAAAGTGAGAATCTAAAGAGTCATAGCTAGCTATGCAAGGATGATATGACCAACGTATGAAAATAAAATGTTATACAAGCATGGCACTATAAGTGAGGAAACTTTCTTGCGTAAGAGAGACACGGCTAGTGAGGCAACTCTCCCATGAGCACATGGTTGATAAGGTAACTCTCCTATGCGAGAACGATAAGTAAACCAAGGATTCCTATGGACTTGACTATCCATATATGTAATGTTTTGAGAAGCAAATAATGTATGCAGATGATGTGCCATGTAATTAGAGATGCACTCATGTAAAAGCATGTGAGTATGCATATGGACAATATAAATTCCTAATTGAGTTTTCAACAAAGAGCTCGTCTCCACGTGTATAAATTATTTTACAAGTTAAGCATAAGATTGTTATCATGATTGATGGCTAAAGGTTAAAGACTATAAATGAAGGTTTTAAGTTATGTATAATATATTATCAAGGCACTATATTGTTTCTTTGTATTTACCTATGGTAATGATGCATATGCATAATTGAAAGAGTTGTAAATGTATTATGAAAATTTTAAGTTTATTGGATTTTGAAGAACAAGCACAATGAAACAATAAAAAAAAAATTTAAATGTTCAAAACCTCCTATAGGATCCATTCAATTCGAATAAATTGATGAAAGGGATGTGGAATCTTACCAATTCATACAAAAGGTAGCAAGATTGTTGAAACGTAAAGAGGAGGTTTACACTAGTGACTCCCTATCTTGAGCTTGGAGTGTAAATTGTATGATTTAGATGCTATCAAAATGATGACCATCCTCTATAGGAATCCACATGAAAAAGCTCTCTAAAATGAAGGGTATCCTAGAACCAATGTCAATTTTCACTCTCTCTCTCTCTCTCTCTCTCTCTCTCTAAACATTTTTTGAAGTTACCATGAATGTTCTATTTGTTTTTAGAAAGCCTTAGCATTAATATATCTTAACTCTTTAGATATATACGCCAACTCAATATCTCAAGAGATACATATAACTAGATATCCTAATTTGTTTTAACATTTAAAATGAAAAGGATATCTAAATATCAAGATAATATCTTTAATTATCTTAATATATATCTAAAGAGAGTAGTAAATATAATTTTATTTTTGGGCATGTTTTATGTGCGACCTTGTAGGTTAACATGATGTTTATTGTGGCCCAAAACCTATTATTAGCATACAAGTCATAAATGGCTTCTAGCAAAACATTATGACTACTCAAATTATGTGTAAGGTTAAAAATTCAACCTAACCTATTTTACTAATAGTATTATAGTCCTTTTGTTATATTATATCACTACAAGAAAGAGGGAAAATAGTGACAGATTCAAATCCATCGCTAATTACTTACAATAGCCTAGCAAGGGAATACAAATTAATGATTTTAATGATGGTGTAGCGAGGGCCTGCAATGAAAGGTTAGCAATGAATACAACATTTGTCACTATCTTTCATGCCATTAGGTGGTGCCTTATTTAACAATGGAATCGCGATAATAGAGCAATGGATTTTAGTGACAGATTTGGAGTTCATCATTATTTATTAGTGATTGTTGGCACCATTGCAATAGATGAAAGTTAGTGATAGGTATGTTCGTCATTGGTTCATGATTTTATTAGGTAGCGATGGAATGATATTTGTCACTAGTTGTATACTGATTAGCAACGGATTTGTCCATCGCTAACCCTAATTATATAAATTTTACAATTTTTATTATATAATTTATTAATTATATATTTGAAACATTTATACTATTTATAAGTATTAATAATATATAATTTATATATATATATATGAATATTTAATATTTATAAACATTTATATATGTTTATATTTATATATTTAATATTTATAATATTTACATATAATAATTATATATAAGTCTATATGATTATAATGTTCATATGTAATTAATTATTTATATATATAAATTATATTTGTATAATGGTAATTTATAAATTTATAGTATAATTATATTTATTATATATACAATTGTTAGATAATTTTAATTTGAAGTTT
This sequence comes from Omphalea diandra, assembly GCA_949677035.1. Classification (NCBI taxonomy): domain Eukaryota; kingdom Viridiplantae; phylum Streptophyta; class Magnoliopsida; order Malpighiales; family Euphorbiaceae; genus Omphalea; species Omphalea diandra. The sequence continues at coordinate 14,461 of CATIWR010283489.1, forward strand.
ATATATTTACTTTTTTACTTTTCATATAAACTTATATAATATTTGTATGTAAATAATATTTATATATAATTATATTATATTATGAAATAAAATAATTATATTAATAATTATTACATTATGTTATTAAAGAAAATAATTATTATATTGTTAACTTGTGGTTAGCAACGGATTTCGCATGTCGCTAAGTTGATTAAGTGAAACGGATATCATTTCACTTAATCTTAGCGACAAATTTTGTTTATGGCTAAACTTCATCCTTATACTCTTGCCCTTCTCCTTTTGGTTCACTCACTCGTGATCCCCTTCTCTCTATGCTCTCATTTTCTCTTACTATCACTCTATGTCTCTAGTTTTAATTTCACAACTATTGTCTCTCAATCCCTTCCCTTACTCTTTCTATCTTTCATTCACCTTTTATGTTGAACCTCATCTTCCTCGTAAACCTTTGATATCGAAAAAGTAGAAGTAGAAGGAAAAATATTTGTGTTGTTATCGATGCCAAAGTTGTTGCTGCCATTACCTATCGTAATTCTCGATTACTATTATGTTCTTCTACCTATTATTTCTCTAATTTGATTAATAGTATGTTTGGACTAGGGTCTTATAAGGATTTAAATAATTTCAAATTTTTCTCTATTATTTCGAAGCTAATATAAAATTGTACCTAAGGTTAGGGTTTTGAAAATGAAATTGACCAAATTTGAAATTCATATTGTTTGTTGTAATTAGGGCTTGAAATTTTTTGCAATTTTTATTAGGATTGGGGTTTTGTTATTAAAATTATTTATTATTCATGTTTATGGATTGAAGTATTTTGTTATTTCTATTTTCGTTTTCTTAGAAATTTTGTTCCAATGTTGTTATTGGGATTAGAGATTATGTTTGTGTTTTTATTTTTATTTTTGTTGAACAAAATTTGTTTTAATTTGGGTGTTTCTAATTTCATTTTGGAATTTATGTTTGATTTGAGTGTTTTTGTATTTATTTTAGAAATTATGTTTTAGTGTTATCGTTGAAATGTCATAAATGTTTTGGTTAAATCAGTTTGGTGTTTTGCTTTTCTTTTTGTTAGGTTGATTATTATTATTATTATTATTATTATTATTAAGAGAGAGCAGGAAGGTGGAGAGGGAGAAATTTGTGTTAGAGAGAGAAATCTGGCAGAATCAATTCATGTTTCTTAGGTGTTTTGCTTTTATTTTTAGTTCTTTGTGTTACATGGAGAAATGAAACTTAGGCTTGGTTTGTTCTGTGAAAAATGTTCTTCTGGAAAATGTTTCCATAATTTTCAGTGTTTGGTATCCTTGAAGAAAAAAATTGAAAGAAAAATAACTATCAGTCAACAACAATATTCTCTAGTTTAAGGAATATGACTTCCAATTTTTAAAAATGGAAGTCATTTTCCATAACCTCTCTATTCTTTGTGAATGTAAATGTTCTTCGAGTCACCACTTTCGTTCAGTCAATTCCTCATCTTGTCGAGTCAACTTGCCCAACTCATCCATTTCGTCGCTACCCTCAGCATCTTTGATTCTGATTTCATGATAGCATAAAAATTTTTAAAAATATGTCATTTTTAATTTGCTTTTTTTATACTATTATTTGTTTATGGAGAATAGAAATGATAAAGAATTGATCCTTAGGTATACAAGATTGCTATTAATTCTTCATTATTTAAGTAATGGACCAAGAACTTGCAATAAGAAACTAAAATTTTAATTCATCAAACTAAATTTCTATTTATTAAAATGGTCTTAAACTTCAAATCCATTTTGCCTATAGTTATAATTTTTTCTTTGTTTTATATTTGAGTGTTTGGTGGCTTGTTTAGGGTTTTGCAACTTGGGCAATTTCTCTAATATGATTTCACTTTCTAATATTGAATGACTATTGAATTCCTGAAGTTTTCATTCATTATTATTGATTATTTAATTATCCATATGTACATTATACATGTTTAATGAAATGCCTAAGAGAATGAAAGTGTTAAATTCTACAGTTTTGATTCATTCTTACTATTATTCATAGACATCAAAATCCATGGATGAGGTTACGGTTTGAAGTTTGGTTGATGGTTTTATCATTACAAATATATAGAAATATAATGTTATTTTTGTTTTACAAATACATAAGAAATGACTTATTTCTATCTTTACTTTTTATGAACATGCAAATAAAAGAAAATAATCAGTTTCTTAAAAAATATTTTCTCACAGCCTAATTATTTTATGAGAAACAAATGGACCCTTAAGAAAATTTCCAAGCACATATGTGTATAAACTTCAAATTGAAAATTCTTTAATGATATATGGTTATTGAAGTAGAAAATTAGATCTTTTTTTTTTCTTTTTCAATCAACAAAAATCAAAATTATGTTTTCTTCTAAAAATCAAGATCAACTTATACTATTTGTGAAAATACAATATGTAAATAGTAATTGGATATTTATGTAATTGTTAGTTAGTTAGGAGCTGTGAGTTACAAATTTTGACAGTTAAGTTTTTATAGCTTTTCCCTTTATATTCTTTCTGTATACATGTGTCATTATTTCAAACAATAAAGAAAGAAGCTCATTTCATTAAATTCTACTTTTTCTTTCTAATTCATCTTTCTTTTTCTTGTTTCTTCTTTCTCTTCTTGAAATTACTTATAATTATTAAGTGAAATCCAAAAACATTTAGTGCAACGTAAAAAGGAATATGTAGAGAAATAAAATGGTGTAAAATCTACAAAAAAAAAACTTTATGCAATATTAAAAAATATATGATTAGACATTAAACGGTTAAAAAAAGAACCAATATGAATCACTTGAGATTATTTGATAAAAAAGTGTTGATTTTTTTAGTATATATTCATAAAAAAAAACATTGTTAAAAACTTTTAGGGTCTATATGGTTTATGTTGCATGATATTAATTATTTTATGTGCCATGTTTCTTAATTTCCCTAGGAATATATCCCTAAGGATCATTGAGCTAAAAAACATTGCTTAAAATTGCATTAAAAAAATCTTTTTTATTTTGTTATCTTGAGATTATTTTGAATTTGCTTGACAATAAACAAAATCTAAATATGAAGAATTTGAATATGTATTTTTTTTTTTTACACATAGTTAATATTAAATTATATAAGTTTTTAGTTGCTTTCATATTTAATTTCAATGAATTATAATATTATGGGATTTCAGTATTTTTTTTATTTTTAAATCTTAATAAATTAAAAAAAAAAAGAGGAAAACCTCTTTCTTTCGTGACACTTTCGCTCATTTTTCTTCTTCTTTTTCTTTATTACTATTATTATTATTATTATTATTATTATTATTATTATTATTATTATTATTATTATTATTATTAACATCATCATCAATATTTTTAATTGTTTACATCTATATTTTGAGCTTAATTTTTAACTTTAATCATATTTCATGTTTTATGCTTTTTTCAGTTTTTATTTTTGAAGTTTGGATTCAATTTTTTTGTGGTTGAATTCTTTTGTTGCACTAGATATGTGTTTTCATCATAACTACTTTGTTTTTAATTTTTGAAGTTGTGTTATTGTGATTTGTCGAGTATTTGGTAAGTTAAGAAGAATTGAGGGGCAAAAGATTTCTTGTGAAATGGTAGAAATGTATGTATGATTGAGTTAGACAATGTTTTTTTTTTTTTACATTATTTCAAAATATCTATTGTTACGTATGTACATTTTCTTGTTTCTCAATTATGCCTAAGATTCATATGTGTGATTTGAATATATTGTGATTTTTATGTATTTTAAAGATTTTATGTTAATGATAATTGATAAATTAATACTTTCGTTAATATAATTGATATTTGAAGTTTTGTTGTTATGATTTGTTGAGTATTTGGTGACCCAAGGAGAACAGGGAGAGAAGGATTTCTTACGACGAGGTAGAAGTGTATATATGATTGAGTTCAATAATTTTTTGCACATCAACTAAAAAGATCTATTGTTATGTCTAAGATACCTCTAATGTTGGGTATAAGATATCTCACAAAATGACTACCTAAAGTTAGGCATAAGATATCTTAAAAAATGATTAAACTATCCCTCAAAGACAAACAAAATAACAAAAAGAATAAGAAAATCTAAAAGAAATTAAAAAGATAAGCCTTTCAGCATTAATATAACTCTAAAAGACCTAAATAACATAAAGATAGGAATAAGATACCCTAAGTTAGTCATAAGATAATCCAAAAAAAAAAATGAATAAACTAACCCTTAAAGACAAACAACATAAAGAATAGAATAAGATTTAGTTTGCTTTATTTATTATTTGCGTTTATTTATGATTTGCTAGGTAATTGGTGACTCGAGGAGAACTAGTGGTAAAGGAATTATTATGGAATTGTAGAAGTGCTCATTTGATTAAGTTTGACTTTGTTGTTTACATGAAACGCGTAAAAGATATCAAAATGAAATTTTGATGTCAATCACATAGTGTCATAGTATAGAGATTAGGTACAATGTGAAAATGTGAAAATATTAAGTGTATATTCATGAATATAAATTATGTTATTTACACCTTAGAACCTCATTCAATGCCTGTCTCACTAGATATAGTGCAATAGCACTGAATTGTCTAAGATGGATAGTCTATAAATACAACATCTATATTTGAACGAGATATATGCAAGTGTTCTCATTAATATATAGAAATTTTATAGTATCCCCTATTGCTCTCCGAATGCATAATGACATAAGTGTTTATTCATGTTATGACACTCTATTGGTGTAAGTTATATGAGTCATTACTTATGTCCATCATACATTTGGAGAACTATAGGGAGATGTTGCTGAAATTTCTTCATATTCATGAATATATTGCATCTGTTCATGCTCATCAAACGTCCCATTTCTAAATGAGTAGGTTCTTACCTTTTAATGTATAAATAGAGTAATAAGGAGTTATAATAATTTTTAAATCAAATTTCATTTAAATGTATTATTTGTGCTAATGCTTATAGAAAGGAAAAATAAGACCCGATCGAGAATAGATGTATAGAAGGCATAAGGATGGCCTGTTGTTCATAAAGTTAATGAGTGGGATGAAAAAGTTTATTAAATTTGCATGCAGTCAACCATAACTGAATGATTAGAATAGGATTAGGTGTCCGTGTAACAATTGCAAGTGTTAGAATCATATATTTCTAAAAGTGCATATTATGAAGTTGCATTTATACAAAAATGGTTTTCTTTTTTATTATTATATGTAGACTCTACATATGGAAACTGTTGAGGGAGATAATGCAAATGTAGTCAATAACCAAGCTAATGTAGTAAAAATAATTGAATCATCAAATCCATGCCAAACATGGTATCGGATGTACTAAGACCTCTTTTTTTTATCCCAATGAGATGGCAGAATTACCGAATCCGAAGGCTCAAAAGTTTTACGACATGTGTAGGGCTGTAGATGCGGACTTGTATCTAGGTTATACATGACATTCATAATTATCGATTGTTTCCCAAGTGATGCACGTGAAATCAAAACCCCACATGTTGGAATGAAATTTTGATGGCATGGTTATAATATGAAAAAGATTGCATTGGATAATAGTTTGGTACCTGATAACTTCTACAACACTAAGAAATTATATAGGGCTACCAATTGAAAAGATTTATTGCTATAATAATGGTTGCATGACATAATAGGGTAAAGATAGTGAATTGACTAGTTGCAAGTTTTGTAGTCATGTTTGATATAAGAGGCCTCATAATGAAGGTGGTAAATTATGCCAAACTCTTATTCTTTATAAGAATATGTATTAGTTTCCTCTAACCCCTTGACTGCAAAGATTGTATGCATTAAAGGCAACAACTATAGAAATATATTGGCATGTTGTGCATACAGTTAAAGAGGGTGTCATGTGTCATTATTCATATTCTCTTGCTTCGAAGCATCTCAATCAAACACGTCTAGATTTTATAGCTGAAACTTAGAATGTTTAATTAGGTCTTTGCATAGATGGATTTCAACCATTCAGTCAATCAGAATAATAATATTCCTCATGGCCCATAATTGTCACACTATATAATTTCCCACTATTGGACTATGTTGATTTAACCTAAGCCATGAACCTCTTTTGATCTTGACATAGAGATTGATCAATTCTAATACTTTCATTAAGTGTTATTTTGCAGATTGTAAGTTAGATTTTTTCATTGGAAGTAGGATGAAATTCAAAATCTCTAACAATGTAAAGATCATCCAAATTCGCAGTGTGTGTAATGGTAAATTGCGACCTCGAATCAATCATAAGAAAGGATGAAGCTAGGCTATAGGAATTCATAGGTTATTTTGCTTACGCGAACCATCTAAAGACTGTAAAGCCTTAGTCATAAAGGAATTCGCGATAAGTGTCACGCCAGGGTCATGACCGTAACTTTCATAGCGACAATGGAGGGAACCAAAGCAACAACCATAATGTGCCAAGTGTCTTAGGTGTCCATTGAAAGATCAAAAATCATGAGGGTAAAAATTTGGTAATGACCGAGACTCAAGGAGTTGAAGCTTCCTCACCAAACAGAGGAATTCGAGGTCTCAGTAGCTCCCAAGACTTAAGTATCTCACGACAGTGACTTTGATAGTTGTTGGAGCATAATGGCTATATTTTCTTGGACAACTAATGGAAAGCTGACACATGGACTAGCCGTTAGACACATACCATGTTTTTCGTCAAAATTTTCGGCTCTACAATAGAAATTGGAAATTCGCGGCTGTGAAATAGTTGTAGTGACCAAAACTTCTGCCTGACAAGCATTTAGTGATAAATCTACCTATCATATATTAGAGATTTGTTAATAGTTTTAGTTCAATGTCTCTTTAGTGGATATGAGCTATAAATAGTCCACCAAACAAATGAAATAACAAGAGAATTCATTAATTTGTAACTAATCTCTCACCAATTTGCTACTTATTCTTTCAATTCTCATTTATGTATTTGTAATTGTTTGGTATAAGTAATAAACACCTTTGTAAGAGGTTTTAGTGTGAGCCTTGTAAACACTTGTGAGAGATTTTAGTGTGAGCCTTGAAAACACTTGTGAGAGGTGTTTGTGTGATCCTTGAAAACACTTGTAAGAGGTTTTTGTGTGAGCCTAGAAAACACAAGGTGTAAGGTTATTGTGAGAGCCATAGACACAAGTTTTAAAAGTTAGGTGTGAGCTTGGAAACACCTATTGAGTTGAATGAAATACCCAGTTGTAAAGAATTGGGGAGTGGACATAAGGTTAGTTAACACTCAAACCACTATAAACACTTATGTCAATTTCTTTTTTCTCCTACTCATCTTCTTAAACACATTAACCCTCTTTTTAATTTGTAAATTAAGCACCAATTCAACCCCCCTTCTTGGTGTCCTAGGCCAACAAGTAGTATCAGAGCCAAGTTTCATTAAAAACCTTAATTGTGTGAGTAAAGATCCATGGCACAAGAAAGAATCCACTCAACCTTAAGCCTTATTTTGATGGAGCTGACTATACTCATTGGAAGTATAGGATAAAGATCTATCTAGATACAGATGTGGTGAATTTATGGGATGTTGTTAAAGAATGGAAGCCACCCACCAAAGTGGTGGATGAGAGTGAAGAACTAATCCCTAGAGAAGAACGGGGTGAAACACATAGAAGATCCAATGGCAAGAATAAGAGAGCCATGGCAATCCTTTTAAGCTCTCTCTTAAGAGAAGAAATTGGAAAGGTACAACATTGCCAAACTACCCATGGGATTTGGAAAGCATTGGAGAACTATCATGAAGGCACCACCATAGTGAAATCCAGCTAACTAGAGATGTATGTGATAGAGTGGGAGTTATTCATGATAAAAGAGGATGAGAGCATCACCAACATGGCCAATAGACTCTTAACAATCGACACCAATATTAAGAAGTTTGGTAGGATTCTCACAAATTATGAGGTAAACTCCAAAATTATAAAATCTTTGCTTCTTGAGAAGTTTGGTGCTAGAGTGTGTAGTATCCAATAATCCAACCCAAAAATAGGGAAGATGCCAATGGATGTCTGGATAGGCAAACTCTTAACTCATTAATTGGCCTTAAAGAAAAATAAGGAGATGAAGAAAATGAGGGTCCAAGGAGAAAAATCTAAAAATCAAGAAAGGAAGACCTTATCACTCAAGTCTACATCTAAAGAAAAAGAAGTAGAGGTTACTTCAAGCGAAGAAGAAAGTGACAAGAAGGAAGAGGAACTAGTAATGCTCTCTAGAAGGACCAAAGAGCTTATTAGGAGAAGCAAAGAAAGAAGAAACTTCAAGAAAGCTACTCCTAATCCTAAAACGAGATCAATCGAAGTCACTTACTATGATTGTAGCAAGCAAGGCAATATTAAACATGATTGTCTAAAGTTAAAGAAGAAGAAGAAAGGGGACAAAGAGAAGAGGAAGAGCTTCAAAGCCACTTGGGATGATAGCTCAAGTGAGGATAAGGAAGATAAGGAGATTGCCAATATATGCTTCATAGTTCAAGAGGATTCTCCTAATGAGATAAGCACTTCATCTCATTCTCATTTTGATTATGATGATTTAGATGATGTAGATGAAAAGATTCTAGAAGCTCTCATAATGAGATATGACAAATATAAGTCACAAATGAAGACTTACAAGAGAAAATGCTTTAAATTAGAGGATAATTACAAATCCCTTAATAATCTTGTAAGTAAATTGAGGGTTTCAAATGAAGAACTCAAAAAGTCGATGGAAAATCTTTCTAAATCATCTCCATCATTGGCTTCATTAAGAAAAGAGAATGACTCTCTAAAGGAAGAAGTCAATGAGCTTAAAAGCTCTATGTGAAAAGTTTATAAGGCTAAGAAAGCTTTAGATACACTCACAGTATCACAAAGGCCTTCCTTAATTAGACATGGTCTAGTATTTAATGAAGCCTCAACCTTTACATCTACACTCACTACATTCGTTAGAGCAACAACACCTCAAACTTCAAGTATTGAGGTCATTGGGAAGAGAGGTGCTTCTAGCACTAAGCCACATATGCCTAACGATAAAGGTAAGGCCTCCCAAGGCTCAAGAGCTAAGGGTCAAAGAGCAAATTATGCTTACATTTACAACAAGCATGCTTAAACACACAAATAAAAAAAATTCTCTTCTACTCCTCATCACTCATGCACTTATATACAGTCCCATAGCCAAAGTATGTGAAGGCTTCCTACTCATACTAAGTTTGTGCATAGGATAAAGACTCACAAGTCTAAACTCTAATGTCATTATTGCATGAGATAGGACATATTAATATTTATTGCTACATTAGGAAGGCTCACCTCAAATTGGAGGACCCTTTAATACCTAACCCCCTAAGACCCAAGAATGTTTGGGTACCAAAGAAGAGATAATTTATTTATGTTGTGTAGGGATGTTTGGTAGCCCCCAATGAATCAAATGACTGGCATGTAGATAGTGGATTCTCAAAACACATGACGGGCAATAGAGAGCTATCCATGGCCCTAAAGGAAAAGAAAGGCGATAATGTCAAATTTGGTAACAATGTCAATGGTAAGGAAATTGGCATTAGAACCATTGATAAGAATGGTTGCTCTTTAATTAATGATGTTTTGTTAGTTTCGCTTGCAACATAATTTGCTAAATATAAGTCAATTATGTGACAAAGGTAATAAAGTCACCTTTGACCTTAAAGAATGTCGAGTTACCATATTAGTGGATAAAAAGGTTATTTTTAAGGGTGAAAGGAAAGACAATACCTATCTAATTGGCTTAGATAATTTGGCTAACCAATCATTTAAGTGTCTTATGTCTCTTAGTAATGAAGCTTGGCTATGGCATATAAGATTTGGACATGCTAGCATGGAGCTCTTACAAAGCTTATTTAAAGGAAAGCTAATGGAAGGTTTTCCCGAGCTAAGTTTCTCAAAAGACAAGACATGTGGTCCTTGCCAAATGGGGAAGCAACATCAATCTTCCTTCAAAGCTAAAAATGTTGTAAATACATCTAAACCTCTTCAACTAATTCATATGGACTTGATAGAACCTACTAGGAGTGTTAGTTTAGGTGGAAAACATTATACACTAGTCCTAGTTGATGATTAGTCTAGGTTTACTTAAGTATCCTTTCTAGCTCATCAGTATGATACATTTAATGCTTTCAAAAGTTTTACAAAAAGAATTCAAAATGGAAAGGGTTACTTCATTTCATCTATAAAAAGTGACCATGGAAAGGAATTTCAAAATGAAGCTTTTGAATCTTATTGTTTAGAGAATATAATTTTCCACAATTATTCAACCCCTAGAACACCACAACAAAATGACATTGTAAAGAGGAAAAATAGAACACTAGTGGAAATGGCTAGAACTATGCTCAATGAATATTCTTTACCAAATTACTTTTAGGCCGAAGCCATTAGTACCTTGTGCTATATAGCAAATAGAGTTTTCAAATGATCCATTCTTATTAAAACGTCTTATGAGCTGTGGAATGGTACAAAACCCAAGATATCATACCTAAGAGTATTTGGATGCAAGTGTTATATATTAAACACCAAGGGTAATCTTAGGAAATTTGACTCAAAAACTAATGAAGGTATATTCTTAGGCTATTCAACCTCTAGAAAGGCTTATAGAGTCTTTAACAAAAGTTCAATGGTTGTTAAAGAGTCTATAAATGTTGTTTTTTATGAATATAGTAAACTTGACTCGGGAAAGGTTCTTTTGTTAATGATCTGGTAGGTGACTTTGAAAAATTGAAATTGGAGCACACTACAAAAGAGGAAGATGAAGACAAAGATAAAGAGTAGATGAGGAACCACAACATTAACAAGAAACATTGCCAAGTCAAGATCAACCCAAGGATTAGAGGTTTTCCAAGCATCACCCCAAATATTTGATTATTGGTGATACCTCAAAGGGTGCAAGTACTAGATCTCAACTTAATCTTTTAGATAATAATATTGCCTTTGTTTCTCAATTTGAGCTAAAATTAATTAATAAGGCTCTTGATGATGAAAGTTGGGTGATTCCTATGTAAGAGGAACTCAACCAATTCAAGAGAAATAATGTATAGGAACTTGTTCCTAGACCTAAGGAACACCTAATTGTAGGTTACAAATGGGTGGTTAGAAACAAGTTAGATAAGTAAGGATTCATCACTAGGAATAAAACTAGATTGGTTGCAAAAGGTTACAACCAAGAGGAAGGCATAGACTATGATGAAACCTATGCCCCTATTACAAGGTTAGAGGCCATTAGTATTTTTTTGGCCTATGCATGTCATATGAATTTTAAACTTTTTCAAATGGATATCAAAAGTGTTTTTCTAAATGGGGTTTATTAAGGAGGAAGTTTATGTTGAGCAACCTCCTAGTTTTGAATAATGTAGCTTTCCTAATTATGTTTTTAAATTGAATAGAGCCTTATATGGGTTGAAATAAGCTCCAAAAGCTTGGTATGAAAGGATTAGTTCATTTCTTTTGTAAAATGATTTTGAAAATGGAAAGTTGGACACTAGCTTGTTTGTAAAAAGGCACAAACATGATATACTTATATTACAAATTTATGTTGATGATATCATTTTTAGTGCTACTAATGAATCTCTTTGTGAGGATTTTGCTAAGTGTCTGACTAAGGAATTTGAAATTAGCATGATGGGAGAGCTCAATTTTTTTGTTGGTCTACAAATCAAGCAAACCAAAGAAGGGATCTTCATCAACCAAGCCAAATACACAAAGGACATACTCAATAAATTTGGGATGGATAGATGCAAAGTAGCAAAAACACCCATGAGTGGTACCATCAAATTGAACAAATATGAATCGAGTAAGATAATTGATGAAAAGAGATATCGAGGTATGATCAGTTCTCTACTTTATCTTATTGCTTCAAGACCTGACATTATGTTTAGTGTATGCATTGTGTGTTAAATTTCAATCCTCTCCCAAAGAATCACATTTAAATGTCATCAAAAGAATTTTCAAATAGTTGCATGGCACATTGCACTTGGGACAATGGTATCCTAGGGATTCATCTTTTAGTCTCATAAGGTACTCAGATGCAGATTATGCTGGTAGTCTTTTAGATAGAAAGATAACTTCTAGAACTTGCCAATTTTTAGGAGAATGCTTAGTGTCTTGGTTTAGCAAAAAACAAGTTTTAGTTGTCTTATCCACCGTCGAAACTGAGTATGTCACCACAAGTTGTTATCACACCCAAGTGATTTGAATGAAACAACAATTAAAGGATTACGACAAATTTGTTGATCACATTCCCATCAAATATGACAACACTAGTGCAATTAATTTCTCTAAGAATCCTATCCAACACTCTAGGAGCAAACACATAGACATTAGGCATCATTTTCTTAGAGATCATATCCAAAATGGTGATGTTGAGTTAGAATTTATAGACATAACTCATAAACTTGCGGATATTTTCACTAAACCTCTAAATGAAGAAAGATTAAACTTCATTAAGAGATAATTGGGAATGCTTGTTGGAAGCTCCCTAAAGTGAAAAGCTTGATCTTGTGTTTGATTGTTGTATGTTTGGTTGTATGTGATATTAACCTTAGTTGTCTTCAATTTAAATGCAATTGTGCTTTTCTATGACAAATTACATAAACTAAGCACCAATAAAATAATTGGATCATAACTTGAATCATCAAATTTTGCTTTTTCATAATTATCCTTCTTACCTTGTAATTTGTGGTCACTATCTTAGAATCACGGTCGTGAATTAAAGGTTTATATCACCAGGCTGATAAACGTCAATTTGCGATCGTGAATTTGCTCTCCACTATCAAATTTCTGGCCATTGTACGCACTGATTACTAAGGATTTTTGTCCATTTCTCACATTTTTTAGAATTAGCAGTCGCGACTATGGATTTAGCGATCACGAAATCTAATAACTGTCATATAATTAAGTGATTTGACTGCCAACCGTTTCCAACTCTTCTTTACTTAAATTTTAATCATTTCTAGCCATTTTCACATCCTTCAAATGGCTATATAAACCCTCTAAATAGTGATTTTTATCCCTTTATTCTACTCCAAAACAATTATCTCTTTCCAAACTCTTTAAATTCTCTGACTCTCTCTACTTTCTCAATGGCTCCTAAGAAGATTTATAGAGTAGAGAAAGGCAAGACAGTAGCCTAACCATCTGCACCTCCAGTCATTCATCTTATGAAAGGAATCAAAAAGGAGGAGAAGGAACGTTTCAAAGCTAACTCTTCCAAAATCATCCTCCCAAACAAAATTCCATCTACCTTTCTGCTGGAGACCCTTGGGATCAATAACGAGATATAAGCATTCCTTTCCAACTTGGGATGGAATGAGTTCATCCTTCGGGATGAACCCAGTTATGAGGAAGTTGTAAGGGAATTCATATACATGGTGACACTAAGTCGCAAAGTAGAATCACAAGTCAAACAATATGGGTTAGTATTTTGTGCTTTTGAGGATCCTTATTTCATTACTTTTAAGCAATTGTCAAACCTCTTTAACCTTTAAGTCAGAGAAAATATCTCGTTCATTATCTCCACACTTGACGTAATCTATTCAGATTTTTTGTCTAAAATTTTAATTGAGACTAAACATGACCCAAAAACTTCCCTAGCCAAATACATCAAAAGCCTTCCTTTTTGGATACTCCATCGTATCATCACCTTTTTGGTAGGTGTTAGAGGTGATGGTAATGCGAAAGTGTCTCGAAAGGGTCTAGCCCTTTTGTTATGCCTTGTTAAAAACAAACATATCCAAACCGGTTGTTATCTTGTGGATCAATTGATCTATGTAAGCACAAAACCAAAGAGCTAATTCCTACTCTCATCACATGTGATAGCAATTTACTGCTTTGTTGGAGCTCTTCATAAGGAAAATGAAAAAATTCCTCACTAACCAACTCCTCCCTTCTCAAAACTTCCTTGACATCACCTACTTGATAAATGCCAAAGCCATACACCCATACACATATACATATACCCTGGGTGCCTTTAGGGCCAAGAAGATGGACACATCTCAAGCCTCCAAAAGAAAAAGGCACATCATTAAAAAAGGAAGCCTACCAATCCCTCCTCCTCAACCAAAACCCAAAACCAAACTATAATTTACCACTAATAACCGTAGGTTAGACAAGATGATGAGAATGATGAAGAGGCGACTCCTTTTCTTCTCCCACCTTCACAACAATATGGTGGATTTGCAAGAGAAATTAGGTGTTCCTTCTTGCCAACTTCCTGATTTTGCTGAGTATGAGGATACCCTAGAAGAGGAAGGCAATGAAGAAGTTGAGGAAGGCGAGGAAGTTGAAGGCAGAGGCAATGATGACGAGGAAGACGATTATGGAGATGATGATGACCTCTAATCTTCTAGAATAGGATTTCTTTGTATTTTCTCTTTATTTTATTAATGTAAAGTTATTGATCCCACACTTATAAGTAGATAAAGTTTTTTATTTTTAAAATTCTTTAAAATTATGTGTTTGATTGCATTTACTTTTACAATTGCAATTCTTATGTTTTTGCTCCTTATGAACACTTATCTATTTGTTATGAATTTGTTATTTTCCCTTATAACCTTCTTTTTTATCTTGCCAAAGGGGGAGAGAAAGAATCAAGAAAGAATCTAAGGGAAAGAGAAAATAATTTGCAAGAAAATAACATAAGTTAAGGAGGAGCATTGTAGTCATACTTAGAAATTTCACTTTAATTGGTTGAATGTCATACTTAGAAAATTTCACTTTAATCTTTGTCTAGAAATTTTTAAGTGTTCATTGAATCATTAACCATTCCAATTTCACAACTTCAAAACTCATGCATTTATTTTCCCTTAGGATCAATCTAAGTTATCAAAATCAAAAAGGGGAAAATTATTGGATTAAGTTGTTTTAACCTAAGTCATGAACCTCTTTTTATCTTAACAATAGAGATTGATCAATTCTAATACTTTTATTAAGTGTTATTTTACAGATTATAAGTTAGATTTTTTCATTGGAAGTAAGATGGAATTGAAAATCTCCAATATAAAGATCATCTAAATTTGCGGTATGTGTAATGGCAAATCGTGACTGCAAATCAATCATAAGAAAGGATGAAGCTAGCCTAAAGGAATTTGTGAGCTATTTCATACCACGAACCATCCAAATACTGCAAAGCCTTAGTCATAAAGGAATTCACGGTGAGTGTCGTGCCAAGGTTGCGACCATGACTTTCATAGTGACAATGAAGGGAACTAAAGCCACAACCACAATGTGCCAAATGTCCTAGGTGTCCATTGAAAGATCAAAAATCACAAGGGCAAAAATTAAGTAGTGACCACGACTTGATCAGTTAAAGCTTCCTCATCAAATAGAGGAATTCGCGGTGTCAGTTGCACCTAAGAGTTAGGTATCTCGCAACCACGACTTTTGATAGTTTTTGAAACACAACAGCTATATTTTACTAGACAACTAATGAAAAGCTGACACTGGACTAGCCGTTAGACACAGATGGGGTTTTCCACCAAAATTTTTGTCTTCATAATAGAAATTGGAAATTTACGACCTCAAAATGGTAGTAGCAACTGTGATTTTCGCCTGACAAGCATTTAATGCTAAATCTGCCTACTATATCTTAGAGATTTGTTGATAGTTTTAGTCTAACTTTTCTTTGGTGGATATGAGCTATAAATACTCCACCAAACAGATGAAATAGCAAGAAAATTTATTAATTTGTAACCAATCTCTTGCCAATTTACTATTCATTCTTTCAATTCTCATTTATGTGTTTGTGATTGTTTGGTGTGAGCAATAAACACCATTGTAAGAGGTTTTAGTGTGAACCTTGAAAACACTTGTGAGAGGTTTTAGTGTGAGCCTTGAAAACACTTGTAAGAGATTTTTGTATGAGCCTAGAAAACACAATGTGTAAGGTTGTTGTGTGAGCCATAAACACAAGTTGTAAAAGTTTGGTATGAGCTTGGAAACACCTATTGAGTTGAGTGAAATACCCAATTATAGAGAATTGGGGAGTAGACGTAGGGTTAATTAACACTCAAACCACTATAAACACTTGTATCAATTTCTTTCTTCTCCTACTCATCTTCTTAAACATATTAACCCTCTTTTTAATTTTTAAATTAAGCACCAATTTAACCCCCTATTCTTGGTGCCCTAGGCCAATAGCTACCATGGGTGTGTATGAAGGATGCCTATATGTTCCTATCGGTGTTAGTACTTAAACCAAGAAACCCTAAGGATAAATTGGATGTGTTTTTACAGCCACTTATTGCAGAACTCAAACATTTATTGCATGAGGATGTGTAGACATATGACATTTCAAAAAAATAAAATTTTCATATGTGGGTTGCTCCTATGGAGACAATAAGTGATTTTCCTGCATATGTGATGTTGTCAAGGTGGAATACTACTGGAAGGTTTGCTTGTCCCTATTACATGGATAATTTTGATACTTTTACTCTGCCAAAGAGTAGAAAGCATTTGTGATTTGAGTACCATAGAAATTTTTTACCAAAAGATCATCAATTTTGGAGGAACAAATCATCATTCATTAAGAATAGAATAGTGACCAAAGGTCCACCACCTATTAGATCTAAAGTTAATATATTGACTGTGATAGATCAATTGGGTTTTAAGAAAGTCTCTGATTTAGATGTTGATGAGATAAATGGTCCAATATGTAGGGCTTATGGATAGAGGAATGATGACGAGTTCATGATATACTACAAGTGCACATGTTGTTAAGTAAAAAAGTGTACTAGGAGTATGTATATCATTTCCATAAAGATCGCATAATAAGTACTAAGCATCTTATTCCTTGTATTATCTAGAAATATACATTAAAAGAAGGTTTAAACAAATAATTATAACTAAGAAAACTATAAACAAAGTAATTGCAAGGAAAATAATCAATAGAAGAAATTAGCAAGGGGTTCAACTTCACTTATTAACCACTTATGGCTTTTAATCTTTCATTCAATTGATTCATTCATTTAGTGTTATGATCAGATCACTTACGTGATTAAATAATATCTTTCGAGTATCAATTAACATACAAGAACATGTTAAACTAAAGTTCTCTTAACACAATAGTTAAACACCATGTTATTGTTAAACAAAGAAAGATCCAAATGATAGTAACAAACTATTAAAGTTTCTCAACACATAATACATTAAGGGAATTATTAAAGGTCTATTTCATGAAAAGCATCTCTTGATAGTCGACTCGCAAAACTCAATATGATTAACCTTGAATAAAAAAAACAAGTACACAATGATTGCTAACATAATAATGAATAAAACCAAAAAAACATAAACTATAAAATCATAAGAGTTATACAAGATCCATCTACAACCCTAATAGAAAGAAAATTAGCTCATAATAGAAGAAAGAGAAAAAGAAATAATCAAACTAATGATATTTGAAGCCATAGACTTTAATCTTTAAATCTTTTGAATTATTGCCTTCTTACTCTTTTTTGCTCCTAAACTCTTATTTGATTGATTTCTTTGATTTTTATATGGTTATTTGATTCCCTTGATGGATTATTGATAGGTTTTACCTCTTTAAATAGTGCTTCTAAGGTGTTCACTAAGTAGGAAGCATAGAGGCATGGAAAAGGAAAAGATTCCTTGAAGATTTCTCTTTTCGTTTTAGGTTTTAAGGAAGTTCATGAACATGTGCTATCGAAGTATGGTCATGTGTTATTGTAATAACCCTTTACTTGCTAAATTTCAGAGCGCATGGCCATGTTTTGAGGCCATGCATTTTTTATCTCTTCTTTTTTTTTTTTTTTGTGTTATTGAGGCACACGACCATGTGATATCGAAGCATGGCCATGCGTTTCTTCTTCTTCGATTGAACTTTGCTTTTCTTTAATTTTTAAGCTTGCAAAACCTCAATCAATATGCATTAGATCCATTTTATGTGACGAATTAAGTGAATATGCATGGTTTTAAGCAATAATTGATTTATAAAATGTATGAATTGTGACATTAAATAAGGAAAATAAGCATATTTTAAGATTTATCATATCGAAGTACAAACTTGATTCAACATAATTTGGATGTAATGCACATTGAGAATAAATGCTTTTGATAATGTTTTTAATACTATTATGAATGTGGAAGGAAAGATAAAGGACACAAATAAATCTTGATAGGAGTTAAGTCAATATTGTCATCACCCTAAGTTGAAATGCAGTGTAGGAAAGAAAAAATATCCTAAAGCTTATCACACATTAGACAAGCAAGTGCAAAAAGTCTTATGTAAATGGGTAAAGAATCTTAAATTTCAAGATAGATCTGTGTCCAATATGGCTTAATGTGTGGACATGAAAAATTATACTTGTTCAAGATGAAAAGCCATGATTTTCATGTATTCATGCAACGATTGCTACCAATTGCATTTCATAAACTACTACTAGTAATGTGTGGAAGGTGTTAATAGAATTAAGCCTCTTTTTTAAAGATCTAACCACTACTATCATAAGAATTGAGGACATGCAATGGCTTGAGGAAGAGAATCGTTCTTTATAAGTTGGAGCATATATTTCCTCCAAGATTTTTCAACTCATTGGAACATCTTCTAGTTCACTTGGCTTATGAAGCAACGATAGTTGGTCAAGTGCAATATCGAGGAATGTATCCGTTTAAGAAGCAATTAATAGTTGAGATGTTTTGATTTGTGTATATACACTACGTCATAGGTACCTTTGAAGGCTAAAAAACAATGTCATAAATAAAACTAGAGTCGAAGGTTTAATATGTAATGCATATTTAGTGGAAGAAGCATTATTGTTTTGTTCACACTATTTTGAGGATCATGTGAGCATAAGACATTGGAAGGTGCCTCGCAATGATAATAGTTCTTGATATGTGGGGAAAGAACATGAAAGAAATCTTTTTATATTTAAACATCCCGATTGCGCATTTGGAAAGGCAAAACATGATTCATGATGGAGTAAGAATATAAGTCTGCTCAATGCTACATATTATTGAATTGCTCAAAAGTGGAACCATTCATTCAACAACTAGCCAATAAGTTTATTTTCATATATATATATATATATATATAAAAGTTCATGTGCTTTTATTTTTGTATCGTGTAGAATTTATGTTGACGAGTTAGTGTAACGTCAACCAAACATTACTAGTCATGAAGTTGATGCTAGACTTGAAAATGAATTTGTATCTTAGTTTGACAAATACATGAGTATCAAGGTTCCATTATTTATGTTTACATGCATGTGTATGTACATTGACACTAAATTTGTGTGTTACTAAATTGAAGGGTATTTATTTTAGGCACTTGATCCATCACATAATATCTCGAACAAACTCATAAAAGTTCTAGCAAAAGGTCCATTGCGAATGGTGATGTCTTACCTAGGGTATTATGCAAATGGATTTAAATTTCACACTGAAAGACATGGTGAAGTTATATAGTTAGATATCCAAAATAGCCAATTAAGACAACCATCTTGTTCAAGTGTGAATGGTTTGATCTAATGCCTAACTTAGGTACTAAAATTCATCCAAAATATAAACTTGTTGAGGTGAATGTTAAACAAAGTTTCAATAACTATGAGCCATTTATTTTGGCAATGTAAGTGTGTCAAGTGTATTATTGCAAATACTCTAGCATAAGAAATTATTTTAGCGATTGGTTGGTTATATGTAAAATTAAAGCTAAAGGAGAAGTTTAAATTCCAGAAATATCTACAATAACTTTAATATCACAGATGGTACCGACCTTTCAAGAGAATGATATAACTGCTCATTCAATTACAGTTATGGATGATGAAGAATCTAGATCTTTGAATGATCCAAACTGTTTGAAATTGAAGATTATAATGTTAAATTAGAAGATGATGCAAAGATAAAGTTGGAATCATATGATAAGGATAAAGAAACTAATGAAGAAGAGGGTTTGCATAATGATACTGATAGTGAAACTGATTAAAGGTACATTATATATATATAATGCTTATTTATCATTATTATTATATTTAATGTAGTCAAATTTTTTTCATTATGTTTGTGTTATTAAAATTGTAATGACCTTTTTTCATTACAAATCATGGCATTCATGTCCAAAAATACATATACATAAAGGTTTATTCATCATAGATACACATTTCAATATGTATTTAATATACATATATGTTAACTAATGTTCAAGGCTAGTGAGTATAAACTGGTTCATATCAAGATATATGTACATGACATAAGAGAGAGAGTTGGAATTCAGCCGACAACCTATGGTCCATGTGTCCTTATGCAAAACTCTATGCACCAAAGTATCCAAACCCTATGCTTCAGTATCTAAAAAACATAATTACGATTTGGTTGGTCGCGACTCAATGAATAAAAACAATAATCAAATTTTTATGGCACAACCAACATAAGAATATCATCAGGATACATTACAAGTATAACAATTGACTATACAAGTGCAAGTGCAATAGATTGATTTTTATGGTGACCTTGCAACACAAACAATACTCCTGAGAATTCATGTTATTAAAGTGAAATTCGATTTTTATTGGCCAGCATATAACAAGTGAATCATTTGATCAATAACATGTGCTAATAGGATATATTGGTCTCTTTTACACGTGATTTGCTAGTGTTTGACAAGCCAATCACAACATCTTTTTAATTCTATATGCAAGTGTTCATTCACAAGGTATACTAAGTAATCATTAATATAATTCTCACTTGACTTGTATTCACATGTAAAGTGTAACAATACATGTAATAGAACATAATCATATTATAAAATTATCACACATACGCATTAGAATCTAATTATGGTTTTTACTCACCTTTTAATGTGACCAACCTTTATGGTAGGTTTGGTTTTGTCTCTAGGGCTTCCTCAAAGTGTTAAGATCCTAACATTTGATACATGCATGGTTATACATATGTCAAAATGATTATGAATGCTTGTTATGCAACTATGGCATGATCCATGCAAGTGGACCTAGTGTTTATGCATATTTTCAATATATGGCAGCCAGACCATGCTACACTCTCCTAGTAATAACTCTAGATATACTTATCCAAATCATTTGATTCCTTTTTTAAATAAAATAGACACATAATGGCACAACATAGTAAAATTTTAGGTCAATATAAGACATATAGAAAATATGGTGAATTTTTGAATTTTGCCCTATTTCAATGTCATCTCAGTCTAAGTAGGTCTTACATTAATTGCAAAAGTTACTAAACACATAAAAGAACATTTTTAATGTTTTACTCATTATCTAATTAAGTCTATAAAGTCACCAAAATAAATGACCAATCTGAGGGTGAGCAAGTTTTCAACTTGTTAACAATCAGTCATAATGAAGGGCCAACATCTCAACAACCATGCTAAATTTGGAAAATAATGTTTCATAGGAATGTAGATCAGACATAAATATACAACTTTGAAGTTTGTCTCATCATCAAATTTTGAATCTATGATCATCAAATTCTTAGAAAATAGAATTATAACACTGATGAGGTTTCATCTATTTCAAGGTCAGTCACAATTAATTAACCATATTTCTTTCCATATAGCAAATCAAGCAAAATTTCTTTATAGGTATTTAGAGGAGATATAACCCTACAAATTTCATGTTTTGCACATTATCTAAATCTGAACATAAGATCGTCAAAATATAAGAAAACTAAAAGATTGAGGTGTTTTAGGTTGGTTGTGAACCAGCCTTAATAAAGGATCCATATCTCCTCACACACATACCAAATTAAGAAAAAGTTTCAAATAAATTTATATAGGGCATAAAGCTACAACTTTCTTATTTTTTACTTTCCCTAATTCCTCTTCTAGGGTTATGAAATAGTGGGTACAAAATTCTGCTCTAACAATAAAATCAACACAATAAACTTTTGTTTCTCTTGAATTTCAACTTCCATACTTGGGCTCTACCTCAAATACTCTATAATTCTTACTAACCATGCATGATTAATATGTCATGAGGGATTAATTTCATGTGGGAAGAAGATAAATTAACTTACCTATTTTCCCAGAACCATAAAAAGTTAGGATTCCTTCCAGGCAGCTCACCCTTCTCCCTCTCCTTCTTCTTCTTCTTCTTCTTCTTCTTCTTCTTCTTCTTTTCTTTCTTTCTTCCTTAGCTCTCTCTTTCTTCTATTTCCCCTCACATTTAACCTCTCTATTATGATCCTAAAGGCTGAAAATTTTCATTTATAAACCTATTGTAAAAAGACAAAATCATAGTGTCTCATTTCCATAGGTTAGAAGTTTACTTTTTCCCTTTAGTCCCTCTTCTTTACTCCTTCATCACCTCCATCCATCTCCTAATCTCCATATGCTCCTTATACTTTTAAATAAGCTCTAAAAAACCATTATTTATTATATTATAACATGCATACAACATAATATAATTTGCCATGCAACTACATAAACATTACATATATGTTCAAGTGTCCCAAATCCAATGGTGCAAGTGTTATCATCGTGGTTATCCAATTCACATATCTAAATAATAATTTATCCATTGCATATGTTCATGTGGGATTGCAAATCATTTATGTAATGAATATGTTCATCTAAGAATGCCAATAAATGTGGATAGGGATGTTACATTTCTTCCCCTATTATAAAGAATTTCGTCCTTGAAATTCAATACCTATAAACAAATGTGGATATTGTCATTTAATGTTCTCTTCGATTTCCCATGTAGCCTCTTCTTGTGAATGGTTTCTCCATAACAACTTAACTAATAGGATTTCTCAATTTCATAACTATTTTGTCTTATAACCAATGATTTTCACTAGTTCTTCAATGTAACTTACATCATCTGCAATTATTGTTGTTGGATCCCTTAGTATATGTGTAAGATCAAACTGATACTTTCTGAGCATACTCATATGGAATACATCATGAATATGAGCCATCTCTGGTGGTAGTGTTAGCATGTAAGCCAATGCACCAATTCTTTCTAAGATCTCATATGGTCCTATGTATTGAGACTCAATTTCCCCTTCTTGCTAAATCGAATTATTCCTTTCCATGATGAAACTCGAAGGAACACTTTAGCTCCCACCTCATATTTCATTTCTCTTTTATGTTAGTCTGCATAGCTCTTTTGCCTATCTTGTGTTGCTTTAAGTTTGCTCTTAATTACCTACACCTTGTCCACAGTGTCTTGTACTAGTTCTAGCCCTTCTAAAACACATATCCCTTCTTCATCCCAATAGATAGGACTTTGAAATTTTTTTTCATATAGTGCTTCATATGGTACCATCTGTATACTACTATGA